>WEIS01080264.1:362-20017 GCA_013389965.1 Todus mexicanus
TTATTTTACAAGAAGTTGTATTATGCCTTAACATTTCTGATTTTCTCTCCATGGTATGTGATGCTTCTTATAGGTAACTGCAGTAATATGTTGACTTTTTAATTTTCTTTTTTATTCTTGGATTTATGGTTAAGAGGTTTAGCAAGAGTAATGTCCACTTCTACCTGGAGCAGTTGAAGATATTTTCTCCCACTCTGATAGTCAGTGGTCTGGCTCCAGTTATTCATGCCTGTGCCGTTTTCTGGTCAAGCTACAGCAATGCAGGATGTAGAAAGCCTTTGAAGAATTAATGTGTGCAGAAAGTGATCACGTATTTTTTCAACAGCTGATGCTATTCCTGAGTTCTCACATTTATCCTCTACTCCTTTGAATGGCCTCCCATCAGGATCTCAATCAAGCTTATGGTCATTAACAATCTCTAAGTTCTTCTGACCTAGGTAGAGAATCTAGAAAGCTTGAATTTAAGCTCTTGGAATGAAAAATGTGGTCCAAGGTCCTCTCCTCCAAGAGGACCCTTGATAAGAAAGGGAAAACTGCCTGCACAGAAAGCAAGGACTTTTCAGGTCTTGAACGGTTGCAGGAAAAAAAAAAAGACCTCTCCACAGTTGGTACTGGTTAGACTTTCTGAATTCTGTCTGCATCTGTGTCTAATTCTAGGGTACCTTCCCCTGCCCACTTGCCACTGTTGGAAGAGGGAGATGTTTCTTAATGCATCATTGCAAGAAGCTCAGATACTTCCACAACAAATGTCGTTTTGGAGTGCGTACAGAATCAAATAGGGTAAATAAGCCATAACCCAAGCATTTTAGCATGAGTATAACTTTGTTTTGTTATATATGGCAATTGTCACACTGCGAATAATTTGGAAAAAGTGGACAAATTCTTAGATTATTAGTCTGATCTTGGTGCTTTGCCACAAGACTGCTGGGAATTTGGGGGTTTTGTTCTGGGAACAGGAATGGTGAGAAGGCGTAGGATGGTATTATGAGGAATCAAGGACTTGGTGGAAAGACAGATTAAGATTAGAAGTTTATGACACATGGTGATTCTCAAACATTTCAATTTCTCTTTTTTCTTTCTGTCATTATTAAAATGGCAAGAACACCAAGACCCTCATTATGTGACTGTCAAAATCCTCAGACTCCTGCAGCAGTACTTGTATAGAGGGCTACTGCAGACTGCTGCTGGCTTCTGTGCCTGCATGGATTCAGCTGCCTGAGATGCCAGGGAAAGCATATAGCATTGCTGCCATTCCTGAATGTATGTTAGCAACCACAAAGCCCAGCCAGAAGCCTGTCCAGCTCCATGTGGGTGACAGACATGAGAATCACTAGCACCTCAGAGAGGAACTCTCAGTGTCAGACCAAGACAAACTGCACACTATGTTGTCTAGATCTTGCATAGTGAACACCAAGCTGGCACTTCTGTCTAAAGACCTTCCCAGAAAAAGAGAGGACTAATTCTACTGAGAGTAAGAAAACATAGAAAACTTTTTCCTAGCACAATGCCTGTCCTTTGATTCAGTTGCTCCGTGACCAGTAACATCTCCCTTGTTTTCATTGCTGACATACAAAAGAGCAGCAGCTCTAAAGATTTTCAAGGCATTTTTTTGAGAATAAGCTGGACACAGGACCCAAGTAATCATCCTTAGAGGTTTATGTCATCCTCTGGTGTTTTGCCCATCAAAATAGAGCCTGCTTCAAAGAAGTGACATGGTCCCCTTGATGGCAAAGTGCACGCACTGGGAGAGAGCGCTTGGATTTCTGACTGCTTCACAGCACAAGTCCTCGCCTCAGAGAAACTCAAGTTTACCAGAAGCCTTTAAATTATTTTTCATTTCATTTCCCCAATGCCCACCAGATTAGAACACAGCTTGGCAATGTCACTAGAAGAAAGAGAGAGAGAAAACAACAAAACCCCAGCTGCCAGTGTTTCAGCTACAAATGCGATTAGAAGGGCTTGTGAAACTTGCCATAAAAGCATTTCAGACAGAAATGTTCTTTTCTTTGTATGATTTCTGCAGAGTTTCAAATTTCAGCTGGTACTGTGCACAAAATCAACAGCTCTATGTAAGTGCATCTGAGTAAGATTGAAAGGTGGGGAACACTGGCAAGCCCCTGTCAGAGCCAAAGACATCTCTACTGTGTATATGCTGATGGAAGAATGCCTTCTGCTCTTGCTTGACAAAGATAAGTGTCTTTTACAGTCAAATGAAAACAAGGAATCAAAGGGTGAGAATCAATCTTCTAGTATCTCATCCTATGTGTGACTTGATGAAGGGATATTCATGACTCCCAGCATCATAGCCAGGACGGGAAGGGAAGATGTGAATTGATCAGTTTATTTCCTTGCAGCTGCCTGTAAACATATGGTGATGAACTTGCATGGACATTCACGATTTGGCAGAAAATGATGCTAGGTAACCATGATATTTCTAACCTCAAATTGTGGCTTCTCTTAAATATGAAGAGATTTCATTAGAATGGGCCTGTTTTCCTGCATCCTGATGCAATGGCCTATAAGCACATATTTCCAAGATTCCCTCCACAAACAAGAAGATGGAAAAGTTGAGGTTGTCGTATAATCGCGATTCCAGGAGGCACGGCTGTAAGAACTGAAAACAGAGTCTAACTGGAGATATGATTGAACTGGAAGAACAGACAATGTTGGCACTTTACATTTTGTACTTGCTCTAGTTTGAAAATACAGATCTCTAGATATATTTCTGTATTTTAACGATGCCACTGACCCTAGTTGCTATTCCTCTAAAGCTAGTTGTAAAGTTTAAATATGTGGAAACGGCTGCGTAAAGGTTGTTAGCTCTTTTCTGCTGCTCTCTTAACTGTAATTATTTGCATCTAGGAGTTGTAAAGTTCTGTCCTATGCATAACATTGTGCCTATGACTAGGCAAGACTGGCAGAAGGACTGCATGATATTCAGTGAGAAAACAATGAGCTATTCTGAAATCTTTTCTGGAATTTCAGGAGAGGAACATCCAAGGGACTCTTGTTCAGATTCAGATGCATGTGGTTAAACCTGTTCTTTGATGCATTCTAGTAGTTCCCAGAAACATGTATCCGTGTCTGCTTGGGCTCCAAGCTGATCATTTCCTTCTATTTCTGTTCTGGCTTTGTGTGTCCATCACCCTCCACCCCCTGTTCCTGCCCATCTGTAAAACCCATAAAGTCAGATTTAAATACAGAAACGTACACAGGCAAATGACTTGGAAGTGCTTGAAGGAAAGGATGTGCTTCATGACTCAAGTGTTTGTGTTGTCCTCAGCAGAAAACACTGACAATGAGAGTCTTTCACATGTAAAAAAGTTTCCATTTTTCCAAGGAAAATCCCAGTCTCTTGTGTTATCACCTTTAGAACAAAATACTAAAAAGCTTGAGGAGATTTCACCTCATTGTGTTGACTAAGCCATATCTAAAAATGAAAATCTATAAGCAAAGCCTGAATTTGTAAGACATTAATGAGTTTTCAGTCAAAATGGGGAAAACAGAGTCTGCAGCACAGTGAACTTCAGACTTAGGATCTTCACTAAAGATGAAGTAATTCTAGAGAACAGAAGTCTGCCTGGTATGATCCAGCTTTTTTTGTTGTTGTCTTTGTTTGTTTGTTTCTCTACAGGAATTTCATGAAGTTACAGGAGGAAAAAAAAGGAGTGATATTTTTGGCTAATGCTTGTTCTCCTGTGCAGGTACCTATCTGAAAGCTGAATGCCTAGGACAGATGCTCAGGTGCTACAATACACTGTATATGAAAATACATCACAAAGGAAGAGCTTTGTGAAGAAGTCACTACGTACTTTTCTAATTCAGATTTCTTCACAGTTATACCTAGGAAGCAGAGATGGATGGATTCCATCCTGATTTGTTCATCTATACTTACAGTATTTATTGTCAATGTGAAAGCTGAGAAGTAATACAACATTTCCACAAATATCCAAAGGAATTCTTCCCTCGGTCTATGCAAAAGACAGAGTTACTTGTTCACTCCTGCAAAACTGAGACGAAATCATCGTGAGAGGTGGAAGAAAAATATTGCCAGAAGATAAAAGGCAATAGATGAAGAAAAGGAAACATGAGAAACTTTCATTTGATATTTAATGAAGCACCTATTGATGAACATTTTGATATTATTTGTATAACCAGTTGTCCTGGTTTGGGTTAAAACAGAACAATTCTGTTCTATGATTTTTACTTTTCATCCAAGTCTCTTCTTACTCAAAATTAGCAGCATGTTTTTGCAGAGAGTCTGCTTCTAGCAGTGATAACGCTCCATGTTTAGAGTTAGTACCAAGCATTGGTGTGCAAACCAAGGGCACTGCTGGATCTTGTGTACCACACCGGGGGGTGCAGAAAAGTAAAGGCTGCACCTTCAGGGAGGAGCGAACAGGACAGGTGANCCAGTGAGGGACTGAAATCAGGAAGAAAACTGAGCTACTTTCACAGTACAGAGTCGAGGAGAGAAAGGGGGTACCTGCCCAATGGTTATGGAGCTGGTCTGTAGGAGAAAAAACAACGTTGAGTGCATGATACAAGAAATACTCAACATAAAAATGCCTAAATATCCAGAGGGAAGGCTCAAAAAATGGTTCTTATGCTGTTTTCATTGCTGGCATGCCTTCTAAAAAAGGACTGTCTTCAGGAAATATCTCTCATCTTTCAGATAAATGTAGGATCTTCCCTCCAACTGTGATTTAAAGTGTCTCTATCCTTAACATGTAGAGATTAAGTTATAGTCCTTTCCTAGGCACTTTTCCAAATCAGCTGAGGAAGTTCCACAACTGAGGGGCTTAACTCACTGTACATCTCATACAGATGCTGTTGGCATCTAACTTTGGGCTACAGATCCTCCTTGGCAGCAGGATGCCTGCAGTATCTGTGGCTCTTAAGCACCAGCTAAGCTACTAGCCACCTTGTTGCTGTCTTCCAACAAGGGTGGAGTCTCCTTTAAAATTAAACTGATATTTCCAGACAGAGGATGCAAAAGAGCTTGAAAATATGGCTCTGAAATTCCTTGGTGCATAAAGACTGCCTTCACCTGCAGACAGTCACAGACATCAGCTCTGAAGTGAAATCTCCACATTTCTCATACGTGAAATTTGCTGCCATCCTGTTAGCTGGAAGCCACTGTTGGGGCCCAGGTGTGGTTGTAAGGATGAGAGCTTACTGGTGGGATGTCCTGACACCAGATGATTGGCCCCAAACACCAAGAAAAGGTGTGTGAATGTGTTTTCTAAATTTTCTATTATCAACCAGAGACGCAGCAATAACCCTTGCTATACAGCCCACGTACTTCATTGGCAGGCAGCTTAGACCACCAAAAACTAAACTTAGAAGAATTGACCAGTAAGATATTTTCCTTTCCCACACATGGGTACGGTCACCCATCTTATCTGCAAGGTAACCACACAATGTGACAGTGCTGAATTGCTCGGTCTGCTTGAGATGGCTATTGAAACAGCCTGTGCAAGCTCTTTGTGGAGAGGAGCACTCGAGGTGTCGCAGAACTGCTGCTGCAGGCAGCAGGCTGTGGTTAGAGCAGATGGCTCTCCTGCTGCTCTTGTGTCTTGCCAAAGGACACAAATTTACCATGTACCCTGCTCCTGTCTGCATCTTCTGTCAAGATCAGTGGAGGGCAGGGAGTCTTGAACTAAAGATCCATTAGTGTGGCAAGGGTGAAAACACAGAGTTCGAAGTCAATTTGCAAACCCTATGCCATACTCAGAGCAGGTTTGTGCTGGCTTGTCTACCCAGTCTTTGCTCCATGGCATTTGTTCAGTAGGAACAAATGTCTTGCATTTCACAGTTACTGCTATGAGTCCCGTCCCTTGATTTGGAGTTGTTCATCTTGTCACAGCTTCAAGTTAGTAAAAGGTGACCTGTGGCTTCTGGGGAAGAACAAGAGGAGGGATATACAGCCTGTAACCACAAACCTGATCATTTGATTTTCATTTGAGTAGCTTAACTCTCACTATGAGCTTTAGGAGCATAACAAAATTACCTTCCTTTTTCTCATAGTAAGGATCATACCTGCAAGCGACATCAGGCGTTACTAGACTGATATGTACACGTAAAGCATACAGGAGGGAGCAGAACAGTAGCTACTAAGAAAATACAGTTTTCAATTCTTGTGAAGGAGAACAGCAACTTGTAGTTGCTAGAGTATCTGCGACAGTTTAAGAATTTGTGGTTGGCTTTCTGATACAACCTAATACAACAGAGTGGCTCTTTGCAGGCTCCAAAGTTGGCCATCTGATGGGCATCATTCCGAAAACCTTGACTGTGTGAGTGAGCACATTTTCTGATATTGTTACAAATGTCAACTGTTTATTCCCATCTTTACTTCTAACAATTGGGTTGGCATACCAACTCTTTTTGGGTGAACCGGCATGGATTCAGGCTTCTGGACCATATGGTCTTTGCCATTGCTGATTTCTGCTTTCAATGTTTTTGTGGGTTTCATATTGGTAAGGGCCAACCTTGCCTAAACTAGTTGAAGACAAGTAGGATGTAGTAGAAATTTGAAAAGGAGTACAGTGGACAGAGTTTGCTTCAACTTTTCTGTTTTCCAATAAGGACTCAGTGATTCACAAGGGGATAATCACATTAAAAGTGAGTGAATGCAATGGCTCCCAAAATTTCAAAATTGGGAAACCTCCTCAGGTTGCTGGATGATTAAATATGTTCAACTGTGCATGTTAGGATGATAGAGAAATTCATCATGTGAGGGCAATACTGTACTTTATGGAGAAAAGCTTTGCCCAGAGCAAGACTTAGACAATGCCTCCATTCCTGCCTGTCACCACCGATGGATACTCAACTCCTTGGGCTAAGAGTGAATTTGCCAACGTTAACCTGTACGTTAACAATACGTAAGGATAATCGCGCCTGCCAGGCCACTAACATTTGCAACCCAGTGGGAAGTATCTGCCTCCTGCATGGGAACGCCGCTTCACGGGAGGAGGGTTGTGTAAAGTGCCCTGAGGGAGTCACAAATAATAAATAACCGTTGGAGCTGTTGCAGCAACAGCAGAGTAAAACTGGGGAGGAGGGTCGGGATGGGGGGCTTACAACCAGGCGCCTGGTTCCAGCAGCCGCCGGGCTGCCTCTGCTGCTGGTGTTGGTCCGGCGCAGGAACTTGGCGGGGGCTCAGCTGGTCCCTGCTCTGAGTCCCACGAGCAGGAAAGTCTCCCAGCCTGCGGAGGAGACAGCCTGGCTGAAAGAGCCCTGCCAGCTCTGCTGTAGATAAGTTAATGTACACAGAAGAGACGTAAATTACCACGACCCTCAGCAGCAGGACATTGGCCAGGGCCTGTCAGGAGGAGGACAAGCGTCGGCAGGCTCTGCGCCTCGCTGACATGTACCTCCAGATAGCCGCCACTGCCCAGCAAGGAAGGACCTGCTGGAGCCAGGGCTTCCTTGAAAACAGCTGCCTGGACTGGACGCCTACAAGCTAATGCGGTTTTAATCGGGGGAATTAACGGAGGGCGGTGCACTGTTTTCCCAAACAATTTGCTTGGGGACGGCAGCCTTTTTCGCCCTGTCCCGCCCGCCACCTCCTCCGTGGCTCCACTGCCATTTCCCTTATGTTTCTTTATCTGCGCTGATTTTTGTTTTCCCTCCAGGGAGCCAGACGTGCCTTCATCTCCAGCCTGTGAGCCCTGACGACACTCACCCCCTTATTTACACAGTGACATCACACTGCAGCCTCCCTCCAGTCCAGAAATAACCCCCTGGAATAATGCAAACAGGAAAACACTACCACTTACCTTCTTTGTAGCTATAGCTACATTAGCCCTTCAGGGGCTGTACCTTCACAGAGTGATGCACGGGCAGTGGGATCTTGAGGGAACCTCTCCAGCACTGTGTTGCATGTTGTGACATGAAGTTGTATGGGACACTGGACTCAGGTTCCGTTTGGCAGACGGATGGAGCTGACATGGAACAACTGCAGCCAGGTAACAGAAGGAGTTAGTGGGAGAACCAAGGCTGGAGACCAAGTTTTCAAGGCTCATACTTGAGCCATTACACCATACTTCCCCATATAAGTACATTTCCTTCTCTCTTTCTCCTTCTCTGTGTTTCGTTTCCTTCACAGAGAGGCATAGTTAAACTTCAAGCCAGGTATACTGAATGGACAGTTTGAACAACAGTGGGAAAATGTCTGTGAGGTCACCCTCAGTTATTCCAAATAGCATTTTGTAATCCACACACAGCCCATTAATTTCAACAGGACTCCTTGTGTGGTAAGCTCCTACCCAAGATGTGTGTGGGAGGCACATTTAGGCCCATGGAGATTTCATTATTATTGTAAGCTTCAGTGTTAGAAGGCTCCAGGGGACATCACTTTGCTCTCAGTCTTAGGGAAAAGCCAGACTTAGGCTAACTTCTGTGCCTTAACATACTGCTTGTCCTTACTTTCTCGCTCTCTTGTGTTTGATACACAACCTGTCTGAGTACCTGGTAGCAGACCACTACCATCACTGTGCTCACTAGAATTATGCTGGATCATTTAGGTTGCATAAGCGGATATTCAGCTTCTAAATAACCTAAATGCATAGGTTATTTTTTCCTGGCCTTGGAAAGATAATTGCAGTTCAGCAAGGAATGGGTATCTTTATAGAGGCCAGAGAACAGGTGCTGTGCCCCGAAGGACCTTTCTGCTAGTCAGTTTTCCCTTGGAGATGCTGCGTACAGCATGGTGCTCTGGGACCCGACCTGTCTGAATCCATGATGGTTTTATGCAGTTGGCTTCTGTCCTGGTTTGGGTTAGAACAGAACAATTCTGTTCAGTGATTTTTACTTTTCAGCTAAGTCTGTCTGAAGTTAGCAGCACGTTTACATACAGAGTCTGCTTCTAGCAGTGATAACGCTCCATGTTTAGAGTTAGTACCAAGGATTGGTCTGCAAACTAAGGGCACCGCTAGATTTTCTGTACCACAGTAGGGGTGCAGAAAAGTAAAGGCTGCACCTTCAGGGAGGAGCGAACAGGACAGGTGACCCTAAATTAGCCAACGAGGGATTCCATCTCATATACATCATCTTCGGTCTAAAGCTGAGGGATCACGAGGGTCTCGGCCCTTCTCTCTTGGCCCTGTCGCCATTTTGCCCTTTGTCTTNTTAAAACAAAACCACAAAACAATAACATTTACTGTGGTCAAGATTTCCAGTGGCTTCCTATAAGTACCACCACATTCCTATCAACTTTTTGAAAGGCAGAGACTGCATGATCATGGCTTCTGTGATTCTGTGATTCTGTGATTCCTGTGTGTAAGACTGCGTCCAATGGTGCACCCTGGGAACATTGCCTGGACATACATTTCCCCAGAGCAAGGAGAAGGTGCTGTCTTTCTCACTCTGCCATCCCAGCCCTGCTAACATCACACAACCTTCCAACAACATAGGAGGGGACACAGACTCCCCACGTTAATGCAGTACCCTTGTTGTGGCCCTCTGCCATTGCCTTTTCTCTCTGGCAAGTGGTGACAGGAGAGCTACAGCCTTCTGTGTGTCTTCTGCTTCTGTCCCAAAAGATGTATGAAGACAGAGAATAAAAGTTGTCTGAGGAAAGCTAACAGCAGACAAAATATGACAGTGGAACTCAGTTTGCTAGCACTGTACTCTATGAGTAGCTTTGGGAAATTCTGGGATGAAAGCATCTGTGTAAGTAGCATTGTTAGTAAAAGATGAAGTTGATGTGCCTACAGATTGGAGTGAAAATACCCTGTAAATCGGTAACTTACCGCCTTGTGTGTCTTCATGGCTTCAGAAAGAAGTTCTACCTTTAAAATAGGGAACTGGCCAGAGGAATAATTCTTTTTCCTATAAGTGTAATGCCTTGGGACTCAAAAGATGATATTATTTCCTGGAGAAGAGTGCTCCAGTGACAAAGTCAATATTTATTTCCAATTGATTTTTTGTTTGTTTGGGGTGGGGTTTTTATGTTGGTTTTTTTAAATTATTCTTTTTTATTCTGCATTATAAGTAAGAGAAAAACTAGCAACAAGACAATGAAGTAGATTGATAACCTTGTATACTTATAGCAGAGAGCAATGACCTCTCTTTCCTTCTAACTTACACATACTGGGCAAGGGACAGCAATATCCTTGGCCTTGGTGGAATTACTCCAGCATCACATGTTGTAATGGCTTTTCTAGGGACACACAGTCAGCTCATAGGATTGATAGGGGACCTGTTCCCTGAGGGCTTTCGTGTTATTATAAGGTCAAAGCGTGACCAGCATGTAAAGGTTTGGTTGTGGCAACAGCTTTTATGCTCAGGAAGGGATGAAGGTATGTCCCCAGGGGAGTCCAGGAGTACAAAATGGTCAGATGGCCAAATACTCACCTGCTCCCAGGAACTCTTCAGCATCCATGCCTGCAAAAGAGATGGGGCTGGGGCTGTCTTCTCATGCCTTCCTTCAGCTCCTCGAGGACAGATGAATACATACTGCTCTGCTGCAAGACAAAGCAATGAATAATAGCGGTAGCCATTTGATCTACATGTGTGGCAAGGACAGGACTTTCCTGTGCCTCCTTCTCTCCATCTGAACATGTGGCTTGCCGAGTTATCTAGCAAAAGTGTGCTGCGGCACTGACAGGCTCCACAGACTGACACGTTTTCATCTCTTCCTGCACAGAATGCCCCCTACGTTTTCTTTAAAAATACATTCATGTCTCTGGCACTAGAAATCTTTATCTTTGTGTGTTGTTTTGAGTACACCCACTGCTTCCTGACTTAAAGCAGTTACAGCATAGACAAGAGTTTTACTGACACCAGATAGGGGTTTTCTTAAAGATGCTTTAAGCCAAAATGTTCTTTTGGAGAACAGGATATGACTGAGCTTCATTTCGATGGAAAATAAAGAGCAGTTTTCCCAAAACAAACATGTTTGGAGCAGGAAAATAAACTATGAATGAACATATCTTGAATGCTGAGGGGCTAATGGGAAGGACTGGAGCAATTGTGGTTCAAGTAAATTCTGGTTTTGTTTCCAGAGGGGCTGAAATCTGCTTCTAATTCGGATGCAGCTGAAGTGTTGTTACAATGCGTAGTTTGACAGCAGGTGCCAGAGACTTCAAACCATACCAGAACCACTGAAAACACATGCAGAAATAGCTCCAGAGGGTACTTTCTCATTCCATCCATAATGTCAGAAGCAAAGATGACAGATGGTACAGAAGAGATTTCCTTCTAGGCCCACCTCCTATAGCTGTTTCACCCTTCCTGTGCTCCCCAAGTCAGCAGCTAGCCACAGCAGAGCCCTGACCCAGGCTGCCACCCAGCAGGACTCCTGGGGCTGAAGAATCCAACCTCTTTCTTTCTTCTTTTTTTTTGGTGATATGTTGCTGTGTTCGCACCTCTTCAGTGCATTTCATTTCAAAACTTTCTTGGTTTCAGATAGGATTTCTGTAGTGAGTCATCCTTAAAATACCCAATGGTATGTAAACATACCCAAGCTCTCCTGAAAAAAAGAGGAATCCTGGTTTTTTAATTCTGCAACAGACACCCTGTATGTCTAAATGTCCAGGCACGTTGCTTCATGGCACACTGTCCAGAATTTGCCTTTTTCACAAAGGTAAATGCAGATTTTGACAAACAGGTGCTTAGGGATTTGGGAATGTATCTCTGATTCAAAAAAAAAGAAAAAAAAGAGAGAGAAAAAAAAAAGAAGGACGTCTGACTGTACATTGCTGGCCTCTGGCTTCCTTCAGGGATGCTCCTTCTTTCCCCTAGCCATTTGAATAAGCATCCAAAGGCTTGGAAGCTTATCCAGACTTATCCAAATCTCTTTGAAGGATGGATTAAGGCAGGAACCCTGGGACCCAGGCCAAGAAATCTCAACAGCATAACAAGTCAGTGAGAAACCAAGAGTCTGTCCAGAGGATCTGGCTAAGGAAAAATAAAGAAGTCCATCCCAGGGAGGCGACAGGAAGGAGTTGTCTGTCTGGGGAAGGAGGGCTCTGTGGAGAACTGAGTGAGGGGTGTGAGAGAGGGGGGAGGACACAGGCCAGACTGGGAGAAGGCACGCTGTGGTAGGCTCAGCCCCCAGTTGCCTTAAGCCAAGCTTGTCTTAAGGGTCTGTGATCCTGGCTGCAAATTTTCTGCAAAAAAAAATGATGGTGGGAGGCTTCTGGTACTCTCTGGCACTGACTGCCTCAGCAACACCAGTGGAGCAGTCTGTTATCCCAGTACAGATTTCCTTGTGTCTTTCTAGTCACCTTCCATGGCAAACGACAAGAGGACGTTTAATAAAATACTGAAATATGGTAAAATAAGAAGTGATAAAAGGAAATCCCTATTCATATAGCATAGTCTAACCTGGTGTCATTCTTTGGTAAAAGGCACCACGTAGTCTACAAGTCTTGAGAGACTGAGCAGAGAGTGAGATATACAGACAAAGATGAAGTTTTATGAATCCATGATGCTAACGATCAGTAAAGGTGCTGGGATTGTCTCTGGAATTGTTACTGGGTTTACTGATTTTTATTATTTGTTTTCTGGGTAGATCAAAATATTGCCAGTAAAGCAATGCTTGTGTTGTGAAGGGCAGATTAAACAACCCTGACACGTGGTGGAGGGTGTCAGTTGTGCAGGAACGGCAGAGAGGAAGCAGCAGGAAAGGGAGCTGGTAGTTCCCTCCCCTGTCCTGTGGTCCAGCAGCTCTGCACCTTGGGACCCCCATCCTGCTGTGGGCTGAGACAGAGCCTCGACCACCCAGAATGACTCCCAGACCAGGAGTCACCCTTTTCCAGCCACCTAGTTTGTTGTTGTCAATGTTTGTTTGGCTTTAGTTTTATCTTAGCTGTTTCATACATCTTTATTTTTGGTGGTTTATTTTTGCTATCCAAATTAACCAAACAACTGGCAATTTTAGGCTGTTTTACTGAATAAAATATACACGTCTCATGGTCTGGGCTTCCAAAAATGGGTGGAAGCAGAAGTAACGTCATCAATTTGCAGATTATTTTTTTTTTTAAATGATTGATATTCTTGTGATTGAAGTTGGAGACTGTCTTAAAGCACAAGAGCTGAAGTAGTTTCAGAGTGGAGATTGAGCTCAATAAGCATGTCTCCACATAAAAAAAGATAAATAATACACAGATAGAATAGGCATTCAGCTTTGAAGGTAGAGACTATTTTTGGCTTTCAGTCTTTTCTCAACTGGTATGAAGACTCTGTAACCACCAAAGCTGTACAACACCCTCCCCCCGACAGCTGATTCACACTATAGAATAAACTTGAAATTCTTGGTGGCAGTGGTTATACCTCAATGAAGCTTATGGTTCATGGAGGAAAAAGACATCTGTTAAAATCAGTGCTTCAAACTCATACAGTGTTTTTAAAGCTCAGACAATCCTTCACCCCATTCCACAGCTCACTTTTTTTTTTTCTTTCTTTCTTTCTTCACTCTCCACATGCAACAAGGAGTAAAAGAGGGAGTCCAGAGGTGAGCCCCTATCTCAGAGCATAGTGATGGGGGCACTTCTCTCAGCTTCACTTCTTGGGAGGAAAGAAAGCCCAGCTATTGTTAATGAAGAGCTGATCAGGCAAGAGTTTTCATCCAGTTCAAAGACCTAACTGATCCAGTGTACCAAGCAGAGAAGAGTTCATCATATGGTGGAACTGCATCTACTGAGCATCAGGAACAGCAGCACAACAATAATAAGGGGGGAGTGAGGGGAAGCTCCTTCCAAATACGAAGGAAAAAAACATTCAAAATGTTTGTCTTAGAACTATTTTTCTGGTTAATGTTTAACCTTTCACTTTTCCAAAGTAATGTTCTTGTTATCAGCTCCGTTGCTGAAGGTCACATATAGAATAAAAGTCATATCTTAAACATGAATAAATAACACAAACAGAAATTAATTGAGTGCAAGTGACTCATGTGACTTTTAAGGTTTTCTTTACCTACCAATGTAAGCAAATGGTGTAAACATGTCCCTTTTTATCCCATGAACTGAAAAGAAAGCAAGTGAGCCAGGAATGACCTATTGTGCCTCAAATGCACTCGAGCTCCATTAGGAAGGCTCTCGTCCTCAAATCTAGCTATTATAGGAAGCAAACAACTGTAGCACAAGGGGATATCTGTGCCCTGGCAGGGGACATGCTCAGTCATAGAGAAAGGCTCCCTGCTAACGGGGAGCATTGGGAAAGCCTTTGAGTTGCACTGCACCATACTGAATGACAGCTGTGATTTTGACTGATGTTGGGAGCTCTCTGATAAGAACCCAGGGAATAAAAACAAATGCTTTTGATGAATTTGTGACCAATAAATCAATCATTTCGTTAAGGCAAATAAATGCAATGCATATGGTTTACCTCCTGTGTTTGGGTGTCTAAACAGCTTTAGATGCATGGGGTTCACCCACTAAGTGGATTTGGTGATGCAAAAGGGAAGTTAACTAAAGTCAGCAAAGAGTGTAATTCAGTTTTTCTTCATGGTAAATCCCCAACTGTGTTTATTTGTGGTTTAAAGTAGCCATACTGTTTCTGAAGAGAGAAACGGGGATAGAAAAGAAACAAATGCTGCTACATAAATACCTACAACAAAGAAACCTGGCTCATTGATGGCGTTCATAAATACACGTTGGTATTTCACAGTCCAAAAATATAAAATGTTGAGCAACTTTGCTTTCATTGTAAAGATACTAATTTTTATCTAAGATCCAGACACTAGCATGCTCCTGCTTTATAATGCCTAAGGTGTAATTCTTCTGTTTCTATCAATTATTTGTATGTTCCAGGGGAATAAATGGAGCAAAACCTCTGTTGCTGAGCAAACAGCTGTTTTCTGCAGAGGGCATAGAAGCAGTGACTGCTTGTCATGTAGATTTATAGTGGATCTGAACCATTTCTGAGATGACTGCTGAGACAAATATTAAGATAATTGTCAATAATTATATAGGATTTATTTATCCAGGTCCTTTGGTACTCTTAATTGTGCACTACTCAGCTGATAAAACAAGGCAGCTATAAAGAAAAAAAGAAAGCAGCATTGTCCAAGCAACCTGCTCTCTAATTTATGAACTACTGCTCTCAATCTGATTAAGTTTTGATGATCCCATTCTCTGCTTTTTACATATGGCATCTTGCAAGGAATCTATGTATGATACAATTTTTACCTGAATTGAGTGAAAAACCTTGTGTGTTGGGGGTCCTGACTCATAGACAGCCAGCAGAGGGAAATGTCAGTGGATAGACAGTAGATTGTTCTGGGCACTGCTCTCATTTGTTGTAACACCTGGGAAACAGGGACATAACTTGCTTTGCTGCTGAGTTGAAGGCTGCTTTCACCTGCACGTTGTGGTTATGGCCCACTCTGCCATCTCGAAGGGCACAAGTGGCTGAGTTTTAAGAGTTTCTAAAGGCCTTTCATCAGGGCTTAGAAATAAAGTGTTAGAGCATTCAAATGACCCATATGCTTCTTAATAGCAATTATCATTTTTCTAAAGAAATCTCATTTTACTTGACCTTTTGCTCTACATGCTGCATAGTTAAGTCAGTAAATTAAAATCCAGCTTTGATATTAAAGAGTCATGGTATACTCCTGGAAATGAAAGCAGCTGTCACAAACAGCATTTTTAAATATTTTAAGGAAATTGTCCTGGTTTGGGTTAGAACAGAACAATTCGGTTCTATGATTTTTATTTTTCAGCTAAGTCTGTCTGAAGTTAGCAGCATGTTTTTGCAGAGAGTCTGCTTCTAGCAGTGATAACGCTCCATGTTTAGAGTTAGTACCAAGGATTGGTGTGCAAACCAAGGGCACTGCTGGATCTTGTGTACCACACTGGGGGGTGCAGAAAAGTAAAGGCTGCACCTTCAGGGAGGAGCGAACAGGACAGGTGACCCTAAACTAGCCAACGAGGGATTCCATCCCATATACGTCATATTGGGTCTAAAGCTGAGGGATCACGAGGGTCTCGGCCCTTCTCTCTTGGTCCTTTCACCATTTTGCCCTTCATCTTTCGTTTCCCTGGGCTCGAGCTGCTCTCTCGGCTTCGGGACTCTTCCTCGCTGGGTTTGGCCTTGGCAGCTTCAGCTTTGCCCTGAGGCCTCCGGCCCCGGTCTCAGCCCCCGGCTCAGGCCTTGGCTGGGCCCCAGGTTCTGGGCTGCATCCCTGAATCCAGCTCCCGGTTCCCGGCTGCTGCTGGGCCCTTCCACAGCATCAGTGGGGACGCGGACGGATTTACCATCGGGGGGGTTGGGTTCCATACTGGGTTTGTATATATTTGTATATATTTACCTTTCATTATTACTGTCATTATTATTTCCATGTTTTAGTAAAGCTGTTCTAGTTTCCTTTCCTAATCGATAAGGTCTTTCTCTTTTATTTCCTTTCTTCCCTTTTTGGGTGGAGATGGGGGAGACCATTCTGTTGCAGATATGGGGGTGCCCTGAACCCAAACCGTGACAGAAATAAACACTGGCAAATAGACAAATGAGTTGCTCCATTCTCCTAATCTAAATCAAGTTTGATTTTTAATCTGATAATAGCAAAGTACAAAGTCTCAGAAACATATACTTCAAGGAAACAAGGGCCCCTTCTTCACACAGTAGCTCTCACCATGTCACAGACAACATTTGCGCTCCTGCAAGAAGCTTGTAAGTTGGAGGAGGGGAGGGACAGGCTCCTTTGCGTTCCTGAGACCACTACCAATTCTGTGCTAATGTGTACCATAAAGAACTACCCTCACGAGCATAGCGGTACTTCTCTTTCTGAATAGGAAATTCAGTATTTTTTTGCCCATCCTGGTTCTTGGACAAGTTCTATTTCCTCCCTCTTCCAAGATATTTGACTCTGTTTTCTAGACCAGGATCTAGAAATAACTTCTTCTGGCATAGCCTCTGATTTCTAAAGATAAAGGGGCTGTTCAGAGCTAATGCTATGGTCCAAGTCACTGTCTATCATACTTCCCTGCTTTATTTTCACTTTTCTCATGTAACATCACATCATCTCCCTTAATACATTTGTTTCTGATTACAGGCTGTGTATAATGGCCCAGCACAATGCCTTACAGTATGCTATGGCTTCATGCCATGGGAAAACATATTCGTAATTTTTATGACCCCAGTGCAGCAATGATGCATTTTTTAGAAAACAGGAGAACATATAAAGGAATTATTTTGTAGGAGGATTAAGCATCATTACTCACAGAAGACATGCACATTGGAACTCATTAAGCCTTTGCTTTGTTATTCTTGGTATTTCAGAACACGCACTGTAAGCATATCTTGGATCTTTCCAGTTCTGCTATATAAAATCCCTTAAAATTAGGCAGGTCTAGGCCATAAAGCTCTTGATCTCAGATGTTTGCGCCAGAATTTTCCTTCCCTGTCAATCTGGAGTGAATCTGCAGGCAAGGAATTATTATTTTAATTTTTGTTTTAGCTTTAGATGGTCCAAATATATGCCAAAGGAATGATAAGAAAGGTCGCAAAGAACAGCAGAATGGGTGGGTTACAGCAAATGTGTACACACAGCCTTCCATTCCCTTTTGCCATTCCATACTATTAGAAAAAGTAAAAATTAAAACTAAGAAGAGTCTGGGTGGAGAGATGGATGGGGTGGAGAAGAAAATGTCAGAGCGAGCCCCCGGCTATTTCTCATTTCATTTCACTCAGTGGCAATATGTCAAAAACAGGGAGAAGAGAAGAAAAGGGAGCATTGAAATTTGAGGGAGAGGGAGGATGTGTGTGAAAAATTCCGTAAAATGTAGCTCCGTTTTAAACTCTTCTGCACAGAAACAACTGCAACATTTTCATGGGTTGTTCTCCCCTTATTTTTTAATCCTTTCTGCAGGACATTGTTCTCAGAGGAAACAGGCTGCAACCAAAACAGCACAAATGCTTCTCAGAGTTCTATGCAAGGTCTAACTCCAGAAAACCTGCTGGCAGTGAGACATGGGGATCCACTTTAGCCTTGGTGTAACTTCTCTGACATCACCAGGGTTACACTATGGCAGAATTTATTCCCCTGAGAGGAATTCTCTATTTTAAGATGAAAATGATACAGAAGCAAAACGGGAAGCACAATTTAGTGAATGACTCCATTCATGAGGACTGAAAGTTTTGGTAGGGTGGACAGAACCCTGAACCGTCACTGCTGCTTTTTCTCCTTTGCCTTTGTCGTGGAGAAGCCTTGGAAGAAGAGATCATTACACACAAACTAATTCCCCACTCAACATACCATTGGCATTACCCACCTCTGGCCTCCCATACACTGTCATACCCTTATCAGGACACTCACACGGATGCTAGTGCCAAGGCCCTTTGGTAGCTTCATAAAAAAGCAAAACCAGTCTCATGAGTCAGGATCTGGTAATGCTAAGTGCTGTATAAAATGTGCACAGACAGATAAGCATGAGGCTAAGGATAGTGCCTGCCTTCTGGGACTGCTTCTGCTTTAATGTCATCCAGAAGACAAGCTGAGAACATAAAGATCTCTGTGGGCTACTATGACTAGGCCAGAAGTCCCTAGGGCTTTATGGGATGACTGGGATGGAAGCTTTGAACCCAATCTGTCTAGGAGATCTCCCACATACTTCTTAAAACACCTCCACATTAAAAGTTTCAAAGCTCTTTGTGTATGAGTTGAGTCGGTTGCTCAAAAAGCCATTCAGGGAAAGCCATGTTTCCCATGTGGTGGGGGGAAATCAGATGTGCTCAACCACATTTCTGCTCTATTAGCCTTCTGTTGAGGTTCACCTTATCATTTTCACCACTTCATACATGTGACTCAGCTGTTCGAGCATTAAGTTTTTTCACGTATCCCAGGTCCAATCTGCTCTGTGTGTAGGGGTTTTCAGGTAGAAACTGTAAATGCCAATTTGAAAGTTGACTCTGAAAATTTAACAAAGGAAAAGAAATTCCGTCCTAACAGAGCTGGCTTAATCAGGATAAGAAGGAGTGTTTCTTGTATCCTCTGTCTGACAGAACAGTTTTTCCCGAGAATGGAAGTCCTCTGCAGAGGTTCACACAGTGAGTGTGATTTGGGCAGACAAATAATATTCTGATACAATTGTTGCCTCTTGTGGGCTAAAAAAATGAAAATACTGGATAAGGTCCCACCTCCTGGCTTTGTGTTTGTCAAGAATAGGATCTATTAGTCTTTAAAAGAAATAATAACACGTAGTAGCCAAGTAGAGCTATGTGAACTGGCATCTAATCAATGTTTCATGGAGGGTTGTTTTCTTTTTCCACTTCATTTTTTAAAAAATTCTCAGAACTGTCATTAGCAAACAAGATTTTCCTGTTCCAGGCTCTCCTCGATTTCTCATGCAGGGACACTCCAGTTCTCTGGATAGGTTTGCTTCCTTCCTTTTAGGATAGCAAGTCTGTATACTACCACAGACAGACTTCCAGAGAGGCAGTGTGCAAGAACTGGGAAGTCTTCTTGCCACTTTTAGAAAGTTGGGACGGTCAATGCCATTCTGAATTTTTTTGTCTTTAAAGTCATCTCTCTGCATCCTCCAGCTGCTCTTACAAATGTGAGACCAGCTCCACCTTCAGCAGCACCAACAGATACTACCCCTCAGTTGCCTCACAGCTTATGTAGTCATTTTACAACACTCTCAGGTGGTTTACATCTGTTTTCCTCTATGTGCAGCAGTGTAAACTACTACATGAGGTGATGAGCAGGG
>WEIS01080264.1:24174-38032 GCA_013389965.1 Todus mexicanus
ATGTCAGTACAAAAGAATGAAAACCTTCAGGGCAAAAGGTTTTGGGGGAAAAAAAAAAAAAAGATGTCCCTAGAACCACAAAATAAGTCTGGTTTTGGAGGTACTTACTGCCTGTGTATGAACAACTGGAGTTTTGCCAGAGGTCACGGAGATACTTCCTGGGCCAGACGAACTAGCACAATATCTCCAGTTCACACCTACACCTGCCGGTACAGGTGCAGAGGTGGGGCTGCGCTCTCCACAAAATACACCAAATTCACTCACCGAAGAGTCGAGGATGTTCCCAAGGGGCAGAAGAGGGATGTCTGAAATGGGCATACCAGGATGTTGTCACCTGTGATAAAAAGGAATGTTCCCATATGGAATGTTAGCAACTGGGTGAACCGCAGGTGTGCATGAACATGAGCAGGCCATTGCTGGCTAAGTGGTAGTTACTGGCCAGACGCTGAGAAACAACGGTCCTTGTAGAAGAGGAACATCAAACAGTAGCCATAGTCACATGCGATGTGTTTTTTTTTCTCTTGCACTGGAAGTGCAGCAGAGACAGCAACACTACCCTCCATAGGTAAATGAGGGGGAACTTTGCATCCCTCTTTGGCTTCTCAGAAGCAACATTGAAAGAAAAGCCAAACCCCCTGCTTGGCTTCAGAGATGGCTCACTGCATGCTTGAAAATGTCCTTAGGAAATGCATGGTAAGGAAAGGACAGAATAAGGGTTATTTTTTCTGGTAATTGGTTGTGTCCCCATTTGCCCAGTTGCAGCCCAATTTGTGGGTTTGCAAAATCATTGTAGTGCTGGGTCTTTGTCAGACTAAAAGGAATTTTCACCACTTTTAGGAAGAACATTGGACTTTAAAACTGTTTGTATAGATGTCATGGTTTGGGGTCAGGGCCCCCCCCAAATCTGCAACAGAACGCTCTCTCCCCCTCTCCACCCAAAAAGGCAAGAAAGAAAATAAAGGAGAGAGACTTAGCGATTAGGAAAGGAAGCTAGAACAGCTTTACTAAAAAATGAAATAATAACAACGACAATAAAAGGAAAATATATACAAATATGTACAAAACCAGTATTGAAACCAACCCCCTGATGGTAAATCCGTCCCCGTCCCCACTGATGCTGTGGAAGGGCCCAGCAGCAGCCGGGAACCGGGAGCTGGATTCAGGGATGCNTAATAGATAATACTTTAAAACTTTAAATTTAATACTTTAAATATATTTTTAATGCCGTGTATGTGGTCATCCCTGTTTTCTGTACTTTTAATGCCTGTGAAAGAAGTGAAAGGAGGTTACTAGCAAATATACCCAGTAAAGGGTTAAGGGAACTAGTCCTGCAGTTTGCACAATTTCCCACTTTATCTATAGTGAGGGAAGACTGATCTCTGAGCTCAGCTTCCTCTCCAGGATTTCCAATAGCCTCTCAGGACCTTCACCCCCACAACTGCTAAAGGTTTCAAGACCTTTTCCCGTTGCACAAGTCCTATTTTCTTTTCCTGAAGGAAAGTCCCATTTTCTAGTCCCCAAATGCTTTTGGCCTTTGTGTGGTATCATGAAATAACCGATCTTCAGATCACAAGCTTTAAAGAGAATGGAGAGTGATGGGGGCCTGAGATGATAAAATCAACTTTGTTTCATTGAGGAATTAGGGTGCAGTGTCTGTATTAATACCAGGCAATGCTTCTTCATGCCTCTATTTACAGTGTCAAAGAGCAAGAGAGATCAAGTGAGTAAGCAAGTGAGAGGGAGATTAACGAAAACAATGTACAGGAGCCTAAATTGAAACATCATTTTTCACAGGAAGAAGGCTTTGGCAGGGCTCCTGCTGTTTCTGATGTAGTGTCTCCAGTCAGCCCCAGGAAAAGTTGGCTGCAGTTTCTCAGAACCTGCCTTTTGAGACTCAGCAACTGCTTTTCTTCCCACAGATCTGATTAAGCTAATTGCACATTTTCTTTAATTAGAAGAATGGAGGTCATTTGTCTGCAAGTGTCCTGGAAAAAAAAAAAAAAAAGTTGTTTTAATGTGGCTTTTTATTAAAAAAAAATTTAAAAAAATCTTTGCTTTTACTAAGGTGTTTGGCTTCTTTTTGCTCTGCAGCTACCCTGTTTTCTGCTATGCACATTGGACCTGGCATCCCGACAAATTCTTAGGGAGCTTATGAGACTGTTTTATGAGATCCAGTCACAGGGATTTATACTGTGAGGAAAACCTAGAGCTGAAGAGATCCTCCTCCAGCCGCAGCCTGAACTGAAGTATAAGTGAACTGAGACTACAGGTATTTGTATTTTTTTTGGTAATTCTCCACTGAGCTTCACCTGATGAACAAAGCACACATCAAAGAAGGCCTGTAGGATAAACAGCGGGGTGGTGGGGACCCAGATTAGGGATGCCATCCTGGCTGTAGGGACTTTGAGATGAAGTATGAACAATTGGGGGTATCTTACTAGCACTATTTGATGTGGAAAATCCTCCCTGAAACAAGGTAGATGACAGCACCTTCAAACCCTTGCAAATGCTTCACACCAAAGGTAAGATTGTGTATGCTTTCAAATCTGCCCTCAAGATAAGCTGCTGGACCCAGAAGTTTTGTGGAGTTGGTGGATACGTCAGTCGCAGAGCTGTGTATAAGCCAGCCTCAGGGATATGGAAAAAAGAAAGTGCATTTCAATGATTCCTCAACTTCGGAACTGCCAAAATATCAATTGCAAGAAGGCTTTCAGGAGCAGATCTTCCATCGCCTTATTTCTATTTGTTCTGTAAACCAAATTAAAAGGACACACTGGACATTCAGGGCAAAAAGTCCCTCCCATCACTCCAGTCAGTGAAAAATGCTCAAAAAAGGCAAGGAATTAATGCGTGTGGGGGGAGATGAGTGAGCAGAAGGGAAGCTACTAGAGCTGTGGTTTAGGGGATTTCTCTGAGCAGTGGACAACTCATCCAGAGCTCTGCAATGTCTGGTATGTACTCTACTGTAAACTGCAGTGATGTTGAAGACCTAAACCTGGGGTAGCAATCAGTACCGCCATGGCACTATACCCGCTGCCAATGGACATCACAGAGTACTTACTGAGTGTTCAAACCATCATATTATCCTAGGTTCATTGATTCTCTATCCCAGTGAGGCGTCAGTATGGCAACAAACAAGCATAACAAAGACTTTCCTTTTTGGCTTGGAAGTCAATGATGAGCATTTTGTTAATAGTTCCTCCCTCTCTGCTAGGAGATGGACTCTTTGGGCTTATTACTGGCTAGTTGCCCAGCAAGTGACCAAGCTGAAGACCCCACCAGGCTCAGAGATATTGCAAGAGAAGGGGAAGTTGATCTGGATTGTTAGAACAATGGCAACACACCCTGCTGCCCTCACCTCCCCATTACAACTCGGTACAACTGTCCCTGGTTTCTTGTTAGGTTTGCTCTTGTGCTGTGTTCTTGCTTTCTTTTCTGTATGTGCACCTTCAGCAAGCACCAAAGATGTTAGGTTTTTAGTACTTCAGAGTGGTGTCAAACAACTAAAGAAATGGGTCCTATCATACAGGGTTTGCCAGAAAGTAATGCAGTGACATCTGCCAGTAGTCCTTCACCAATACTGCATCTGGCTGCCTCCCAGTGAGACAGGAGCAGCTGTCCAGGAGCAAGCAACCACACTCAGGTGGACCTGAAAAATCCTAGCATTGGCTACTGGGATTAACCAGTCTATCCTGTCCATTGCCAGAGGATGGTCCCACATGGATAAAGCATCACTCACCACCTTTATACCATCCACAGCCTATGCAAAATCTCTGTGCCTCTGGTGCCTCATTTCATCCATGAGGCTGGCTGAGATATGCTGCAAGCTTGGCTCTACAATCACATTTTCATACACATCTAACCTGGGTGCTAGCTGCAGAGAAAGCACACACATCTGCATCCATCCCTCTTCATGACATCCCCTCTCTGCTTTTTCCCTATCCATGCCCTCCCACAGAGACAAGCCATATGCTTTTCTGACCAACCTTTGGAAAGGTACTCAGTAAAAATAAATGAAAACTCCCTTCTTAATGCAAAGGCAGAGTCAGCATCGTGCAGCAGCTGAATTTTCCAGGCAAGGCAAGCTTTTTGCAAGCAAGCAGGGGGATGAAGCTGTGCTGGTATTTGCCCTTCATGCCCGGGGTGTGTGATGGGCACTGAGCCCCTCTGGGTGCATTCCACTGGGAAGACATAGCAGTGGAGGCTGTCAGAGAGTCCTCACCAGGCAGGGAAGAGGTTAACTGCAGAGCTGGACAGAAGAGGCCAGTGGGCAAATCATATTGCTGTCTCATGTCTGGATGTTTTAGCTTAGAGCTGTCGTGAAGCCTCGCAGAGCTGAGGGGTCCCTCAGTGGTTCCTATGGCTTTAAAGTGTCCAGGATGATTTAGTGGAGGGGAGGGATTCCTGATCAGAGAAGTGCCTTTTTTTTTTTTTTCTTTTCCCCACAAACATGTCACTGATCAAAGCGGTGCCAGGGAGGCTAGGAAGAGCGGGATCCTAATGGATCAGCTGTGTAAAACATGTCAGCAGACAAGCCCCAGTTCTCAATGTGTCTCTCCAGGAACAGCTCACAGATTAGAAAGAAAAAACACACACACACACACACATGCACGAACCCTCCTGCTGACCTTGTGTCAAGGAGTTAAGTGTTGTTTGGAAATGATCGCAATCAGCTTTTCTTTTTTTTTTTCCCCCTTATAAAACTCAAAAAATATGTTTCCCAAATACCCAACAATAATTCAAGAAGCGATGGAAAGATTTATACAAGTTAGACAATGACTTATTTGAGGCAAACTAAAAACATTTGGTAGAAAAGGGCAGTGGACTCTATTGTTATCCAAATGAATCATACCCCCCACTTACAGACAGGCTTCTCTCTCCACTACCCATACAGCCATGACATATCTGTATGTACATGACCCTGCCACTGTTTCTTTTTGGACAACTTTTGGCAAGGTGTGGAAAAAATATTTCATATTTTCTTTAGTAGGCAACCCATTAAAAAGGAAACCTCGTCTTTTAGAGGTGGAAAAGAAAATGGGAAAATTATGTCAACCAGAGACAAAAGGAAGTACATTTTAGCATGAGAGGCAGGAAGAAAAGTAGAAATTATATATATGTATATATGTATATGTACATCCCAATGTGTGTTTACATAAATGTTGCTAAAAATTATCTAAGATTGCCCTGATAGTGTTTGCTTTAAAACAGGTTGCAGAGTTCTGCAGGAACTGTACTTGTTGAATGGAAAAATTAGCCTCTAATTCTGTAACCTGAATGGAAAGGGCACATGTGTTAGCTAGGTGAGCAATACGAACCAGAAATGCCCACTGCACTTAGAACATGTCTTCTCTTGGTTTGGCTCAGTCACCCTGTTGTTAACTATGGGTTCAAGTCGGACAACCTACATAGGAGGCAAGCTTGGGAGGGAAGAGTTTCAGATCACCTTCAGCAACACAGGTGTTTTACTTGTGTTCACAGGTCCTCCCTTCTAATGCTTAAGTGACATGGTGGCAATTAAAACTAAAGTCTCCTCCTCAGCCATTGCAAAGGTATGAAAGCAAAAGCTCTTCTGCTTCAGGCTATGTCATTCTACACCACAAGGCAAGGATAAGAGGGTAAATGGAATAAAATAGTTCATGTGTAAGGTACAACAACCATCGTCTAATCCAACTGCCTGACCACTTTAGGACTGACCAAAAATTAAAGCGCATTATTAAGGGCATTGCCTTTTCAGAGAGAAAGCATTTTACAAATGAGAGTCTTTAACCACTGCCTTTCCCCTTCCTCCTTTGCAGGAGATTTATCCCCCAGGCCAACACCACAAAATTTCCCACCTTTAGAGATAGGAACCCTCCCAGGGCACTTTAGCTGCTTTTAAATCCCCTTAACCACGTGCCTGTTGTACCATCCTGACTGTAACAGGAGCAGTGGAACAAAGCTAAGGTTTTCTGCCAGCCAGTAAATACAAGGAGGTAGTTATTTGATAAAATACCTGAAAACCCAGGGCTACATTTAAAAAACAAAGAGTTCACTTCACACAAACATCAGCATTTCAACTAGAGTAAATCTGTAATGGTAGCTTTCACCTCAGGCTGAGACAGCAAAAAAAAAAAGCAAACCAAAACAGTCTGTAGAAAGATACACAGATATGCAATTATTTGCTCTATATTTTGTATACAGTAAGTATAGCAAGATTTCATATGAGGTGTATATTGATTTATGGTTACATCTTTCAGTGTATCTTGTATCTGCATACAGTTTATAGGTTTCTTTTTTAACGTGTTTCCTGTAATTTAGTATACTTTTATGAGTTATGAACCCAGTTTTATCTGAGGAATGTTCTTCGAGAAGCACAAGAGGCAAATATTCTCTCTGCCCAGCCAGGCTGAGCGCAACAGTTGGGAACAGCTGCACCAGGCGGCTGTATAACACATGCCAGCTCTTGGAGACAGAGGGGATGGCAGTGGGGGATGCTCAGGTGCTGGGCTGTCCCGCTCTGGGCTTTGTGTCCAGTGCATGGCATTTCATGGTGGATGCAGGTTCAGAGCTGAGGTATCATGCCTCTGTGCCGCCCTGTAGTTAAATGTCACGTCTGTCCTGCTCTCAGGGGTGCGAGGACAGCAAGGGTGAGTGGCTGCTTTGCTACAGTCACTCCTTCCTGTGAGTGTGCTTCAGACACTCCCTGCAAAGATGAAGTGGTGTTTGGAGAGTTTTCTGCCTCGAGGTGGGACTGTGGCGCATTGAGGAAGGCCTGGAGAAGAGGAGAGGTGGAAGGGCAGAGCTTTGTGGAAGTGAAATATCTCCTCTAGTGCTTCAGTTTTCAGCAGCAAGGCCTTGGCTGCAATGCAAGAGTCTCCATCCCTGAGTAAATGGTGGAGACAATGATGGTCGATTTATCTCTGTGTGCTGATGCCTTTTTGGGAAATAGATCTGACCTCACCATGGGGAGAGACAGCAAAGCAGCAGCAAGCTGGTCACCATGTGCCTGGGCCACCATCCAAGAGGGATTTGAGGGGTCAAGTTGGCAAAGTCCTGGGAAGCTTGAGCAGTGGCATCAGGGAGAACAAGCAGCTTGGCCAACAAGTCCATGCTTTGGTCTTTTGGATCTTTTGGAAAGTTAGATCTTTTGGAAAGTTGGATCTTTTGGAAAGTTTGAGCGTGGAGCTGGACAATGGGGACCACTTGCAGTTCAAGACAGTGATTTATCAGATTTCTTCTGCCTGTGCTCCAATGTTGAGTATTTGGGCCTCTTGCTGAGAGGAGATGAAATCCTATTAAAATGTTTTTGGGTTTTTTTAACAGAAGAGATTTGTCCATCCTTGGAATAATCTACTTTTGGTACAATAATTGATACTGTATGCTGCACATGGACAACTCTGTACTCTGATAACAACTGGAGACCAATTCACCAACCGCAAATCTCTATTTAAAATGCAGCTTTATCACCATCACAAAAATATTGACTATAAGTGATAACCATGAACAAATAAGGAGAAGACACATGCTCCCCATTTCATCTCTCTCCAAAGGTGTTTACACTTTAACCAGTTTGCCACTTGATCTTCAACCTCTGAATATCTCCCAACCTCAGTATTTCCTACTTATTTAAGAATAAAGCTACACGGTTTTCTGGTGCATGTGATATTGAGGATCGCATTATGCATTCAGATAAAGCATTTGCTCGCACAACGCATGGTTGCAAAAAACCTCTTCTTTTTATCAAGAGATTGACTGGACCAACTGGTGCAAAAAAACGAGGTGATCTGATGGCCCTTCATCCAAGTAAGAGCTAACAATAGGCAAGTCCCCAAAGATCTACATCTTCAGTTTGGTAAAGATGATGAGATGAAAGTTTGGATGAGGAACTGGGTTGTTACTTTGCCTCTGGAGTTTGCTTTTGCCACTGGAGATGGTATGATCAGCTTGGGAGGCTCAGACCGTGGTGATGAAGATACTGCTCCTGGCTGGGGCTGGCAGCAGTTCCCTGTCTCTGGGAACTGGTCTTTCCTTTCTGAGGTGACTGTATTGATTACAGCAGAGGCCGTGGTGATTTACTGCAGCACATGTGAGAAGAGAACAAGGATATGCATCTGCAAATAAACGCTAATTAGATGTCAAGATTTTCAAAAGCCAGGAAATTGCAAAAAGTTCAGGCTGCTAGAGCATTATTAGTTCTTCTGCAATGTGATGGGCATCCAAAAGAGAAGAGACCCAGGTGTCTCCTGGCCAGCCTAGTGTCACTGTGTGAGAGGTAGGCTGCATATGTGATCGATTGCTTCCCTGCAACTGAAGGAATAACCACTGTGCTAGGCAAAATGACACCTTTGATGGGATAGAGCTGTGCCAGGGAGGCAGAGGTTGTGCATCACCTCAGGCAATGCCAGGAAATCATATGACTGGTGGTAACAGGGTGATGTGGTAAATGGTAGCCTTTACCTCATCTTCAAAATATCATAATCAAAGTCTTCCTGGTTGTGATCGCTATCATTGCAGACCTGCATCAGCAACTAAATCATCCTTGCTTTCAGCATATGATCTTTTGCAGTGGGGACTAAGGGAAAGAGGAAGGCCTATCAGCCATCACAGTAACCACAGCAAAGAAAGTACTTGCTGCATGCCACAGTGCCCAGGGGTAGCACATGCCATCTTCAGTGGCATAGTATTGGTGCAGGATGATGGTGAAACAGTTCTTGGGATGGACGATGTGCTTGGCCTGTGAGGATGAGGGATGGAGATGTGGTGATTGACTGGGTCAAGAGCTCCCTTAATTCACAGTCCCATGTCGCGTAACAGCAGGGTTGCCCTGAATGTGCCTGGGGATTGGGGATTACAGCCTATCACTTTCTGTGACCTGGGCAAACCTGGCAAGCCGGCCTTTGGTTGCAGATCCCACCCAAATACTGGATTGCAACAGCTCTGGTGAGGACGCTAACGTTCGGCTGCGGCCAAAGGTCCCTCTGACGGATGGTGAGCCTTCTGCAAAGACACAGCCTCAGGATGTGATGTCCTTCTTCTCTGGTTCCACATAGTCTCTTAGAGAAGAAATACTGCATCTTACAAGACCTTCCCTTGACTTTCTGTTAACCTGTTACCCAGGCTTGGTTGAAGACCAACTTCATGTCCAAGAAGAGAAATAGCTCAGCAGCCAGAGGGATGTCCGTTCTCCTCCTCAGCAAAACACTGCATGGAAATATTTGACTTAACCTGACCCACAAATTGAAAGAGCATCCTGAAAACTAAAGCTGTAGTTAAAAATATGCAAACCCATTGAAGCACTATTTTTCTCCCTGTAAAGGAGAAATTATTTTCCTAAAGCTGTTGCTTTTTGGGTTGGGACAGCTTGTTCATACAGATAGGCAGGAGCAGGAGTATGTGCAGGTAGTAAAATTTCCCTGCCCCCCCTTTGTTTTTTTGTGGATAAACATAAACGACAGCTGAAGGACATGTGTAAGAATATTTCTATTGGCAGAGATTACTGACTCATTGCAGAGCTGGATATTTTACAACATTTGTTCAAACCAGTTCAGCCCCTGGTGTGAACTGACTTCACTCCACTAACTCGAACAGGACTGCACCCCAGCAGGGGAAGCATTACATCTACTCAGGTTTAGAGCACCAGGCGTAACTCTCAAACAGGCCATAGAAATACCTGCTCTAAATCACCAAACACAATTCTCTGGGATACTGGCACTGTTCCTTTCTAAGAACTTGACCCACAGAGAGTAAACTGGTTGCAGGAGGGCAAAAGGGCATTGGGTGCAGGGGGACAAGAGGCATCACAAAAAGGCTTCGTTAATAGTTGCACAACTCCTGTGTAGCTAAAATTATATTAATGACTTTTTATTGATGGAGCACCAGGCATGGTTTTAGAATGACCTGGCCCCCCAGTCGTAGTAAACGTTGTGGCAGCACAGAAGGCACAGAGGGGAGAAGCTGAAAGTTAAATGAAGCTGAATGTTAAAAATACCATACAGACAGATGTAAGGAGATCACAAAAGCTAGCAAGGAGGCACAAAGAAACAAGATCCAGAGGCTAATTCAATATTGCAGCAGAAACCTGACAAAGTGCTTCTGTTAAGATATTATTAACTGAACATTAATTAAGAATAATGTATCTTAATAGAATGGTCAAAGGAGATTTAAGACAGTACAAATAATTTAAGCATTCACAATGAAATGCTGTTAGGAACAAGAAAGTTAAATTAGCAGAGGCTGAAGTGAAGAGCTCTAGGTGAGACAAGGCTTACAGACCCCTTTAACCTGGTGTTTTAGGCTGGATAGGGACCCCCACTCTGTACATGAGGGACCAGGGGCTGGCATGTGTTTTCCAACTTCAGTGTTTAGCTAAGACTTCTACAAGGCGAAGGGCTCAGATACCACAGAAATGGGTCTAACAGGACCAGACGGAGTAGAGGAGAAGACAATTTTGTGTACCTAGAAATAACGAGGAAAAAGCCTTCAGAAAAACTTCACCCATCCACCCTCCATCCCTCATCCCCCATCTGTGCCTGAGGTATTCATGTTCAACAATGTGAAAAAGCTCTGTTTGACTGTGGCTCAGCAGATTACCACTACATTTAATAGCTGTCTTTGGTATGACACCATTCGCCTTATCTCTCCTCTCTCCTTTGACTCAGCCTTTGAACACTAATCTACCTTCTAGCCTGCACCCTACTTCAGCTTGACCTTTGTTTGCCATGAATACATACAGCTCCAAGGATTTTAGAAGTGATGTCTTTGCTGCTTGGACCCACACTGCTGCGGCTCTAAAGACACATGTGGATCTGCTAGCTCCCATAGTTTACTCCTGGGTTTATCCATGAAAAGAGTCAGAGTTTTCCTTCCAAGAGCCAAGCTCTGGTCTTAAGCTTTGGTTCAGACGGGGGGGTTTGCCCCTTCTTTTTATATATGTGTGGTTTTTTGCAAGACAGTACAGCACCTGAAAGCAAAAGAAAGTGTGAAATTCTTGCACGCATATCCCTCATATATAGGTATTTACTCTTCCTTCTCTTGCACGTACATGCACACACAATACTGCAGCAGAGTTCAACAGCCCAGTCTTACCAGTGTTTAAAACCACTTGGCCTCTTTAAAAAAATTTTGTGTGCATGTGTGTGGTGGTGTGTTGCGTTTTTTTTCTTTACTCCACTTCTTATGAAGGAAGGCAAATGTTTCTGGCGCTCCACTGCTGGATTGCTCACATATTTGCTTGAGGAAAAAAAAAAAAAAGATGTTTGGCATAGTTTTCATTCAAAAAGGAATTCAGTGCCAGATCCAAGCATTAAAAACAAATGTGTGGCTTAACTGTCATTTACTCCGGGATCATGGGAACTGCTGCCTGGTTTTCCCAACGAGCAACCACTAGTGTGCTCTCCTGTGGTATATGAAGCACACTGAGTTGACCAGCTTGATGCAGCTTGAACATCATGCCTGTGCCTCCGGGCGCTGATGTCAACAGAGTCACATCTCCACCTCCATTCCTGCTGCCGAGCTGGCATGCACATCTCACGCTGGCAAGAAATCCTCCCCTCACCTTCTCCTATGTTGTGACCAGACTGTGTGTTTGTCCTAGTAATGTGAAGCTTCACTACGAAGAGTTGCCCTGGCTGATGGCACTGATGGAGTTCCATCCTGGTGCTGCAGGCATTTGGATGACAAATCATTCTTGAGGTGACATAAATGATAGGAAAGACTTGATGTCACCCAAATCCCCACTTCCTTATGGCGCACAGATGCTCTCACAATGGGTCTGGGCTTTCCTACTGTCACCGCTGGCCCCTGGGTTAGGAAGAGAGACCCCAACCCTGTGCAGTACCCTTCTCCCTGAGGTCCTTCCCAGTCCAATAGCATGATTCATTTAATGGTGGAGGGCAGAACTTGCCCCAGCCTGCACAGGAAGGACAATGAAAGACAGTTTTAGGACATCTGAAACTGGCATGAAGTGGTAGCTTTTCTATGTTTACCTACAAGCTGTGTCCAGGATCTGCTGAAAGCTCAGATCCTGAGGGGTAACTGCATAGGAGGCATTGGGTTCTAGTCCCACATTTCCATGGTAGCATGGCTCCTTGGGGTACGGTCACCAAGGCACCTGGCTGGGTGCACCCTGCAGCTCAGCATCTGTCTGCTGCACTCAGCATTTCACCAGCATTTTTGCAAGAGGAGAATTCAGTCTGGGAGAAGCGCCTGTAGTCCTCTGGCAACCATCAGCTCTGCTGTAATGCTGAGCTTTTATTGACTTATGTGCAGCACTTGACGAGGACCTGAGCTCTTATCCAAGTGCAGTGAAGCAGAAGTTGGCTTCAGAGACGTGGTGATAAAATAGAAAATCATATTACAAAGTAAAAGGGTCAAACCCCTAATCTGAAGTGTTCTAGTCAGCATACCATGGTGGGTGTTCCTCCTGGACAGGAGATAACCCCATTTCCAAAGAGTTTGGGAGAAGAAGTTCAGCAGAAAGAGAAACAAAAACAAAACCCCAAACCAAACAAAACCCCACAAAAACAGAGTTAGCGCCTCCAGAAAGCAGCTCTTACTCTGCCTGTTCCAGCCTGAAATAAAGTCATCCCTCTTAATTCCCAGTGCATATTGTTCCTACCAAAGAGCAAAACCTTAGGAGGAAATCACATCAGTGAAGGGAACGCCAACTCCTTTGTACTATTTTTCAACTCTGTCTTGGGAGCCAATAATCTGTCATCCCTTGAATAAACAAGCACCTTATCATATCACAAACATTTATTTAACCCTTTTCTCCTGAGCTTTTACCAGCCAAGCAAAGTGGCTCGGGCAGGGGGAGTTGGGGGGGTGTAGCCCTATCCCTAGACTACTCTGGCAGAAAGGACAAATTTCCTGTGTATTACACCCAATCTGTAAAGTGTCAGGCTGCCCTTCTTCAGCCTCCATGAAAAGCAGCAGCTTGAATCCCTGCATTTCACATAGCACAATCGAGTTTTCCTGTCCCTCCCCGTTCCACCGCCCCCTCTCCATCCCTCCCCCAGTACATTAACAGCTCCCGCACTGGAGGCATACCCTCGGATCCATCTGAGGGTCCATCCAAGTTGAGCCAGATTTAATTTCTGGGAGATTGGGGAAAGGAGGGGGGTAGGAGGAGGAAGGAGGTGGCAAGGGAGAGTGTTTACGTTTCTTCTTTTAACAAGACACTGCGATGAACAGAGCTTTTGATTCTAAGTTGCCAAGGGTTTTTTTTTAAGAGATATTCTTTAACTCTGACATCATCAGAAAAATGGAATCAGCAAAGTATGTGCATTTCCTCAGCTCCCACAATATCCATTTTCTCTCAGTGGATGTTTCTTGTTTTTCTTTTTCAGTGTTGCTCCCACACAATGGGGCCAATTTTTGTTCAGTACAAAGAAAACATAAACAGAGCATGGATTTGGAATATGAGCAAGGCCTCCAAGCTTACAGAAATCTTCAGCCATGGGGAAGGGCTACATGATGTTAACTGTCTGCCAATAAAGCCTGGCTAAACAAGTGCTGGCCAGTATCTCCAGCAGTTTTGCTGGTGCCTCCAGAAGGCTGCAAATGCTAATGGCCAAGACTGGTAGTGCATATTAGTACCTTGATTTAGACTCTGTGGAGTCCCAGAGCATTGGATGTGCTGGCGTTGCAGGTGAGGTTAGCTGACATGAGCACGTGGGCAGGCAAAGCCTTTTCTACTCACTGCAGTAAAGCATCACAAATATTGAGCCCACCAGCCAAAGTCCAGCCATCAGAGAACAGCCCCACACAGAAGAGGGTCTATAACTGGAGAGTCAAACTGGTTTTCCCATGAGACTTGGCACATTAGCCTCCAGAAGCTTGTGAATTAATATGTGACATTAAATAAATAAATAAATAA
>WEIS01080274.1:3108-35116 GCA_013389965.1 Todus mexicanus
CCATCTGGCTGCACAGTAACTACTTTTTCTGCCTGGGCTCAGAAGCCCAAATGGCAGATCGTGGGGAGGCCATACCAAATAAGCAAGGACAGTAACAACGTACTCTCTGCTGCTGTCATACAGCCCAGGTAACTGCTTGGTAAGTCCAGGCAGCCACCCAGCCTACAGTTATTTCCTTCCTTTGCTCAGTGTCCAGCTGCATGGAGAGATCCTCCCTCACATAGATGTGTACCTGGCAGCAAGGGGCCTCACAGCCATGGTGGTCTGAGCCAGACCAGTTGCTCTCTGATGAGGAGGCCACAGCAGACCCTTTCCAGCACAGCCCTCTGGCTGCAGCTTTTGCAGCTCCGCTCAAATAGAGCGGGGCTGACAGCACTGGGGTGAACAGGGGCAGCCCAGCTGCCTCCCAGCCCACCTATCTGTGCTGGTCCTTGTCTGTGAATGCTGACTCCTCTTCCTCTGCTGGTTTCCTGGCCTTTTGGAGAGGAGGAAGAGGGAGTTTCCTGCTCTGCAGAGTCACAGTTTGACAGAAGCATCTGCAGCTTTCACAGCCCTGGGATGGCCATCACAAGTCCTTGTCTCTGCCTCTGCATTGCCAAAGACACATACAATCCCCAAGCCAAGCGGCAGCCCCAGGATCAGGCTGACAAGGGTGACAGATAATTACCAATAATCANGTGCAAGGCCCGTGTTGCAGTCTGACTGGGAAAGGCGAGACGAAGAGCCTTCCACCCACTCCCTCCCACATGTCTTAGGGGGAGCTGGACCGTTCCCTTTGGTTTTCACCAAGGGCAGAGTTACGCTCAGCTCAAGGTAGGCAGAAACAGGCAGAGTGTTATTTCAAACATGCCTCAGTCACTCAGTGCAGTATAACTGCATGGACTGGGAGGAAGAAGGGGAAAAAAAAAAAAAAAGGTTTTGTGGTTAATTATGAGTATGCTAACATGGTAAGAAATAAGGCAGCAAGGATGGCAGAGATAATTACTCTATGAGCTGCACTTCCCTTTTGGACAGGAGATAATGAGACACCCTTTGCTATGCAGAAGAGTCTCGTAGTCTCATAGCAGAACAACGGCGAAGGTTGGCAAAGGACAAGCAAATTGGAGCTGCAGAAACCCACTGGTCCCATACCAGTGTTGGCCAACAGGGCCAAGTTTTCCTAGCAATGGGAGGACAGAAAACAAAATCAATCCCTTCTCCTTGGGTGCTACCTGGCTACTCTTCAGGATCCCCAACCTGCACAGCTGCCCCAGGTTTCCACAGATGTCACAGGTGTGTCCCGCTCAGCAGGGTCCTTGGCTCAGGGACTGATGCAGAGGGGACAAGTGAATTCTGCTGCACTTCTTGAAGCCCGGGTAGGGAGAAATGAGGAGCTTATGCTGGAAAGCCCCAGCAGACTTCAGGGAAAAATTTCTTTCCTGTGAGAGTGACAGAGCACTGGAACAGGCTGCCCAGAGGGGTTGTGGAGTCTCCTTCTCTGGAGACTTTCAAACCCCACCTGGACGTGATCCTGTGCAACCTGCTCTAGGGTAACCTGCTATAACAGCGGGGGTTGACTAGATGATCTCTAGAGTTCCAGAATTGCACAAAGCTGTTTGGGAAAAGCCACAGCAAAGCAGCCAACAGCCCAGCACAGACTGTCCTAAAGCCCTTGGCTTCAGTGAGTGAGATGGGACCTCTCCATACCTGTTCCCTCTGAGAAAGGTCTGCTTTCAGTACTCAGGCCCTGAGAAGCACTTATAAGTGCTGCAGCCTTGCAAGGCCTACAGAATATTCAGCTGCTCAGAGAAAAAGCTCAGTGTGGGAACACTAAAATAAATCCACGAAACCACATGAGCAAAATGACCATCGGGTACGTGGTTACTCCAGCCAGTGAGGACAGAGAAGCCTCCTTTTGCAGAGAGTCACAGACAGAAAGCATTGCTGGTGCATTGCCTTGCAGGTCCACATTGGTCCTGGAGCTGACGGGACAGCAGGATGAAGTTCCCTCATGTTTATTTAAGTCTTGAGTCCATCCCAGTACCTGCTCCCCAAGAGCTCCTTTGCTGATCAAGCAAAGTTTCAGCTAATGAGACTATTTTTAGCACCAACTGCTAGGAGAAGCTGAACCTTTTCAACAAAGCCTCCTCAACACTGTAACAAGCACATTACTGCTGAGGGGAAAGAAAGAAAGAAAAAAGCTGGGGGTGGGCCCATATCTAGGTCAGCATCAATCTCTCTGTGTCACCTATAGCCTTGTTTTATGGGAAGCGTGTGGATAATAAATGGCGATTAAGGAAAATGGAGGGGAAGAGGCAATCCTGAGAAATTTATAGATAGGAAAGAAATCACATTAATAGGAGATAATACAGAGCTGCAAAACTGCTATAAAAAAGGCATTAGAAGAGCTCTGTAATTGGGGTTATTAGACACAACTACACTAGGTGTTTTTTTCCATTTTTGGGTGCATGTCACAGTGATGGATGTCACTTTGGATAGTGATAATAACAGTAAAATCTCCGTGTTAAAGCTGAGTACATTAACTTTTATATTGGTGTAATTTACTGTGTTATGAGCTCCCATCATTCAGGAGCTAAAGACAAAATGCTCTTCCTTACAATGTCGATATCCATGCATACACTTTACAGGAAGAAGTGTTTCTTTAAATATCTACTATATGTGAAATAATTTTTAACTTTCCATTACTCTTGTCAGGAGAGACAAGAAACAGGAGAAAGGGAGAAGCTATTCGTATTGAGAACATACATTACCGGCTGGATTTGCCATTGCTCTGTATCTGGTGAAGTCATTCATGGTGCTCTTCCAGGCACACAGACAAGACATTAGTTTGTCACGTAGGAAGGGGCAGAATGGACCGAACAGTAGCTACTATTTTTAAAAAAACTAGGCAGGCATCATTATCCAGTAGAGAATCTGCTTGCAGCACTGCACTGATTTACAATGTGGATAGCAGGAAGGTGGAGTCCTGTCTCTTAAAGTTGAAACGATTCCGTACCTTCTACAGCATTACAGCTATGTGCACTTCAGGTGCTTGGAGTTAGAAGTAGAACAAGTCTAGCCTCAACTTGTTTCTATCTGTTCTCCATTGCTGAAGCTAAACAACTGCTAAAGGAACAACAAACTTGGTCATTCCCAGGCTATAAGGAGAAATCCCTGTGGCATCAACACTGCAGGCGCTAGGTCGGGCTTAGGAAGTAGGGAGGAAGCTGGCTGATGGCGAAGCCTTTGGCTGCAGCAACAGGATTGCTACAGCCTGCTCTCACGCTGCCTCCTCAAGCACCTCCGTGCCCTTGGGCAAGTCGCTCCTTTGACTACTCTTTCCAAAAAGTGAATGCCTCCAGCTAAGCACCATGTGCACAGGGACAAGCACAACAAGGCCTTGAGGGACTGCAGCAAGAGTCCTTCCTGCTCCAAGATAAACTAGTTCTGAGATAGTGCAGAACCCTAAAGCAAGCCAAATTACACATACCGGGGCAAAAGCACTCTTTGAGAATCTGCTTTGAAACTGTGTGAAAGATGACATGATACCACTACGAATTCAAAAATGAGGTGAGCAACCAGGGGCTGAGCTATAGCAAGCTTTAATACTATCTAAAAATCACCAAAGGAAATTTTCCTTCTTTCTGCAAGTCAGACTGTATACGCAATACAGCACAAGCATGTTTAGGTGGGCTCCTGCTTTCACACAAGCACTCCCAGCTCCCTCCAGTGCTGTGTTCTTGAGGGCCAACAAGTCTGTAGGGCTCAGAACGTGAAGATAGTTCTGCTCATGTTCAGATTTGCTTGCAAAATCAATCAGCTCCCTTGCCTCCAAAAGGCAGAGCTTCCCATCAACTCTCACAGCATGAACACAAAACCACCCAAACAGGGTTGTGTGTAGCACAAGGAGCAGGCACTGGGAAATGTGATCAGCTCCCCCAAGCTGCACTTTCAAATTGCAAATTACTGAATAGCTTCAACATTAAGAAAGGATTAAACAACTCTGGTTTGTTTCCAAACCAAACCACTGCAGGGTGGCATTACTGAATGCCATCCCACCCCAATGGAATCTGAGACTTCCTTCAAGCCGAAACATTTTTTTTCCATGTGTTCAGCTGATTAATTGAGGATTCAACTGTTTATGCCCCACTATGTGCTGGTCTGGGGTTGGTTTGTTTTTTCTCTTCACAGTAACTGCATTTGACCAAAGGGACTCTTGACTACATGCAGAAAAAAGGCTTAGGCAGGTACTCCAGAAGTGAAACAAGGCAAACAGGAGGATTCTCTCCTTCCTTCACCTCTGAGCCAGACAAGCTTGTGCCTACTGAAAACCATCGAATTTCATTCTTTCTTCACAGAATAATTAAGGCTGGAAAAGACCTCTGAGATCATCGAGTCCAGCCTATGACCTAACACCACCACAGCAGCTAAACCCTGCCACTAAGTGTGGCATCCAGTGTTTCCTTAAACACCTCCAGGGACGGTGACTCCACCACCTCCCTGGCCAGCCAGACTCTGCTCACCTCTGCGTAGACTGCACAGTTGCCTCTCTAAAAGGCAGAGAAGTCCCTTCCTGCTGGCTTCACTGGTGTTATCTACCCACCCTAGCTCTGCAGTACTGGATCTAAGATATCTAAAGATACCTGCTGCCTCCCTGCCTTCTACTGTTTCTTTTACAATGCTTAGTCTGCTGAGAAAATATTTACTTTGCATTTGAGAAAAGGTCATTGACTGGTGGTGTAAACCACTCTCCCCCGAGACAACAGGAATGGGAGTCGGATCCTAAAAGAGAAAAATCAGCCTGGAGTCTTTTTCCTCCTCCCCTGCTTCCTCCCACATCCCATTCAGATGGCATGAAAAGGCTCTCAGTGGCTCCAAGCCCAGAGAAAGGAGGACATATTTCACGTCTCTCATGAAATCTACCTCCATCAGTCCCTTGTTCAGCTCTTAGCAGGAAGCTGGGCTCGCCCTAAATAGAACAGAGGTGGGTAACAAAACAGGAAGATTCATTTCCTGTAGCACCACAGGGCTGGCAGGAGCAGTTCCATGTCCTCAGCCTGCTTTTCGAGGACAGTGCTCCAAGGTGGCACAAGCAAACCCATGAACTGGAGCAGCAGCCACTTGCACTTGACTGGCCTTGCCTTTGAAATACACTTTGTTAGGTGTGCTCCTTATTCCTGACTGTAGAAGCAGTGACACCAGAGCACATCAGCTTCATCGCAGCACTGCAGCACACAGAGGATCACGGATATGAAAGGAGTTTGGCAGCATAACACCCGGTCAAAGGACGCAATGCGCTTTCCCGTGCACAACGCAGTGGTTTGTGTCGATTTCAAGTTTGCTTTTTACCAGCAACTTGGTGGTTCCTATGTGGTTTCATGTACACAAATAACAAAAGGGTGTAAACACTTTATAATATCAATGAAAAAAAAATCTTCCACTCATATGCAAGGAGCAGTGAAGTTAATAAACTATGTAATTACAATCCCAGAGTACACATTTGTCTGTACAAAATACCCCCTAGTAGAAGGACCAGCCACACAGAAAACCTGCATCCTGCAAATGCAACTGCCTGAGTAACATCAAGCCTAACTTAAAGGCCATTAACCAGAATGTGAGCCTGGCTGCTGGTTTCAGTAGCTTTGGACGAAGCCACTTCAGCACATGAACAGTTTCACCATTTGTTTCCTTGCACAGGGATCTAACTGTCCACTCAGAGCAGCAGCAGCTGTTTAACATGGAGCAGTGGTTGGGAAGAGCCAACGTATCAGGAAGGAGGATGACTGAAAGAATATATGCTTGGGGAAAGGAACAGGGGGAGAAAAGGGGAATTTTAACAAGGATAAAGATCGCTGGTGTATAGATCCCTATCTGGCTTTAAATGACTCAGCTCCCATGCTGCAACAGCACAGCTTCAGCATGTGCAGTTCTTCCTGCCTTGCATCCTAAAGATGAGGTTTCACAAGGCAGTTGGTTCAAACTAAGACCTCATTTCATTTCAACCCCTGCTTCCCACAGCACAGTCTCACTCTTCCCTTAGGCCGGCTGCAACGTAGAGACAATCCCCTGGGGAACTGCTTCATCTCAAAAAGACAGCAGCGAATAAGCTATAGAGAAAGAAACAGTTGTAGTTTTTGGCTGAGTGCAAGCAAAGCCAATTCACAGACAGGTAGGTAAGTAAACAAGTCGGTTTGCTTTTTGCAAGGTAAGGCAGAGTTCTGCAGAAAGCACCAAAATTCATTCACTCACCTCCAGAGTCATCCATCCTCCCTGCTGCTCAACAAAGGTTTTGTGTGCACACACTGAAGGAAAGGATGTTATAGATAGCAACAACCTGCTGAGGAACACATCATGCACTGACTTCAAATATGAACAAAAAGCAAATTGCGGCTGGGTCAGGACTTCCAATTACTTTGACACCTTTGTGGTCACCAAATAGGTAATTTCAGGAAGGTCATGTTCCCCACTGAGCGCTCAAGTCAGTCCCTCTCTCCTTCCAAGAGGTTCGTAGTCACTGATGGTTATTCCTCTCTATAGGGCACTTACCAGCAACTCAGAGAGACTGCACTTCTGCAAGGGTCCCACTGTGTTTGCTTGCAGCCAGCTCAGTTGCACACAAGAAGGATGGAAAGGTGAGCTGGCTCCTCGTGCAGTCACTTCATCTAGGACCCTACAAGACAAAAAGTCTGGCAATGAAGAGAAAGGACAGCTGGGGAAGCTGCCAGAATTAAAAGATTACGGAAACAGAGTTGCCGCTAGGATCATTGATTGCAATGCAGAGCCCCCGTAGAGAACTGTCTATGCAACACCAGCACATGGGATACAGGAAGGCAAGTACTTGGCCCTCACTTTGCTTCAGTTCCCTAATCCAGCACAAATGCATTTGGGGATTTATGGGTTTTCGGAAGCTTCCAGCAAAGCTCGGGGCCTGTTTCTTGGGTTATTGTTTTCCCATCTGTTTCTCTTCATTTTATTCCATCACAGAGGCCCCATCATGGGACACAAGAATGTGACCGGAACAATAGGCAGAACTTGCTGCCTCCAGGACTGCAGCGAGGGCAGAGCCACCATTGCAGGATAGGAGCCAGCGGCTTCTATATTTAGCCCTCTCTTGCTTACTCCAGATCCCATTCGTGCCCTGTGCTCAAAAAGTCAGGAGGCTTTCACCACACCACTGTCCCCGAGCACTGCACATCCAGCAGGGCCCCCGAACATAAAACATTAATTTCCCTTCTAATAAATGCCAACAGGAAGACTTCCTACTCACCCCTCCCCTTTCCAAATCCCTATTTTGACAGACTTTTTTCTTCATATAAGCAAACTAAACAGAACCATCTTCTCCTCTGCAAGGCTGGAGGCCTTGGAGCAGCACCAGGACTCCAGAGCTTCGAGTCCACGGCACTGCCTGTCTGAGCAGGGCCCTCCAGAGAGTCAGAAATGGGTGAGCTCATTTCCCTGTGTCTGAAACTGAGCTAAACTCACCAACCTACAGAGACTTGCCCAACAGCTGAGGATAGGACAGAAGGAGGAGAACCAGCTCTGAGCACCCACCTGGCCTCGATCACCACCCTAGCATGTGCATACACCTCAAACATGGTGGGCAAGGAATTGCTGAGCAAAAGCTCAGCTCTTACAGCAAAGCCCTCCCCACCATGTCCCAAGGCACCTCTCCACTGCTCTGAAGGCTGAGGGGGCTCTTGCCCTGCAGGAAGCCAAGCTGACCGCAGCACCAACCGCAATACATTTAGTGCTTAACTCATTTACATCATCGAGGTGAGGGGATCCTGCAGAGCAAAAGGAAAACACACCATGTTTCCAGAAATGCTTACCTGAGAGCTACGCCTCTTTAAAATAGTTCAATGATGGACAAGTCCTCTTCCTGCTGCTTCCACACAGGGTGTAGATTAGGACCCTTCTGCAGTTCTACCAAAGTTCTGTCAAAGGCTGCTGAAGTCCCAGTGAGAGGTTTGAGCACACAGGTGCCCTCCTGGATTGCTTGCTTCCATCCACATTACCTTCCCTGTGTACCAACATATTTTCACACCCTTTCCTCCTGCAGGGATTCCCACCACTGCCAGCTCCCCATTCCTTCTGAAAGTCCTCCCACTGTAAGTGGTTACATCAAGGAGAGAAGGCTGATGCTGGATGGAATGTAAGAATTGAAGGGGTTTTTCACTTAAAGTATATCTGTTCCTAGAAAATTAATGGTACCTAGCAGTGTCCAAGCATGGATTGAGAAATTACATCTTCTGGTGGTATCACAAATTATGCCACTAATTTGCTTTGTGGTCTCAAATATGTGGCAGGTTAATTTTCCTCCCTGAGGTTTTTGCTTCCAAGGGCTGCTCTGAGGCAGGGGTGTCTGATGAGTTTCTGGAGACACCTGGACAAAAGCAGCATAGTTATGAGGCCAAGAAGATTGTCTTCCTGCAGGTTGGGATCCATTGAACACCTCTGCACTGCCAGCACAGGCACGTTGGCTGCATTCAGCCACCACACAAATCCCTTCTCCTTTACTTCTTTTGTGTCCTGGAGCCTGGCTTTACTTGGCTGGTGCTGAGGAGGCAGCGCCCGCTCAGCTCTCCGAACAACTAGCACATGACAGCGTGCTGTAAACGAGCCCTGTGTGCACAGCGAGTCTGACACGGAGGGAACACTTTCCATCTGGCATTCCTGCAGGTCTGGTCTATTTATCCAAGGTAGAGGAGAGAAGGGGGCTGGAGTTTCCAGTGGAAGAAGCTGAAAGAGAAGCAGCAGCAGCACTCAGGGCGTTGCTTGGCCAGCAACGTGCTGAATAAAAAAATCATGCTGGTCCTGGTCCATCTTGCAGCCAAACTTTCCCTTACATCTTCCCCTTCCCTCCCAGATGTGCCTCCCTGGAGCAGATGAGACGAAGCTCAGACCCTTTGGAAGCTTTAGCTTCCATAAAGGCTTGAAATTATTACCTTAAAACCAGGGCTGTGCTCAGGCTGAGGGCCACAGCACTGACACCAAGCAAGAGAGGACGCTGCCATGGAGAGTACTGACCCAGCCAAGGAGAGACGGGGCAAGATCTGAGGCACACAAGTAACTGAGTTTCCTGAAGGTCACACAGCAGGTTTTAGGGTAGAGCTGGAAAGTGACCTGGAGCCCTGATACACCACAAGGATTCTTTTCCAGAGTATCAAACATCGAACCTACACCACCTATGTCAGAGCAGGGGCCATGCACAATCCATCAATGGATCCAGACTATTCCTGTACGGCTCCTGCTAGAAGTCAGATCCAGTCTATCTTCCTGCAGACACAGAGCATATACCTCCTTTCTGTGAGCCATACAAAAATCGTGACCCTTTCTGGAACTCAAGGGGAGGGTCTGGGTCCTCAGCCCTGCCATTTCACCACCATCACCCAGCCACCAGACTCTGAGGAAGTCACTTATTTCCCACAAGCACAACTATGCAGCAGGGAAGGGGGTGGAATGGGCATAATAGAGCCTTGCAGAGCACGGACAGAGAGTAACAACCAGAGGTATAATACCAGAAGCTTTAACCAAGTAAGGATAACTTTACAGATAAGTGCAATCAATGTGTATGCACAAACATTTGAGGTCAACAGTGCAGTTTCATTCCTAGCTAAATGATCCACTGGGCACACACGTTCAAATGTGCACACCACCATTACTGCACAACTAAAAATCCTTTCCCATAAAGCCACACAGACTCCCTTGGGCAGAGGCCAAGCCATTAAATAAAAAAGCCTATCCAGAGTGAGAACTCTGCAGAGACATTTCACCATCTGGAAAGAGGAGGGGGGTCTTACTCTGAGAACGCTTAGACAGCCCAACCTACCGCGGTTACACACGTGCCTCATCCAATGTTAATTCCCTGGGAAGAGCATCACATCATTCCCACCACCTTATGCAGCAGGACCTGCAGCGAGCAAATGGGCCTGATTCTGCTCCACTCTCTAGACAAGAGCACAGAGCCAGAGCCCAAGATGGGATGGCAGCTGGCCATTCAGCATTTGCTTTTTAGTGAGGCCAGACTCACAGCATTGTTGGTAACAAACAAAAGCCATTGCTCTTAGTGTGGGCTTCTTCATTTCCTTTTATTATATCCCCACCCATGTCATGTAAATAAAGCCACAGTTAGCTTCCTTCGAAGCACTGGGGCATCAAAGATTGTACTGAGTTTCAGCAGGGAGCACAGCCAAAGCCAAGGCAAGGTTGCTACCTCCTTCCACCATTCCCTGAAGAGACTGGACACTCCCCACAAACGGGAACAAGCGCTTAGAGCAAAAAAACATCATAGGACCCTGCTCTCAGAAAGCCTTTGATATGTGAGCTGGACTAGGACAGCAAGGGCCAGAAGAAATTAAGTAGGACTTAGGACTTGGCTCCATTCAGAGATCTGCCCCAGGAGGCTGTGTCCTGGTAAAGAGCTACATTCTAGACAGCCATATAAAAATCTGTGTATTTCATAGTCACAGGAGGTCTGTCTCCTGATGGGCTTCCAAGAGCTCAGCCAGGGAGAGGCACCACCCATATGGATGCAATTGCAAACAAATGACCTTGGAGAAATGCGGCCCAGGAGAAATGAACACATCCAGTGGGAGCTCTCATCCTATTTCCTTTCTGCCAAAGAACACAGGCAACGTGGAGGAGCGTAGAAAGTCTCATTTGGCATAAGTCAACATGTATCAGTGCTCTGCTCCGATCCCTACTCTTTCACTGAAGGCTGGCCCAAGCAAGTCTTAGTACCCCCACCTCTCTCTTGTGGTGGCAAACCAGAAAGAGAAATACCTCGAGTTGAGAGGCCAAAACCCACTGCCATAAAGCTCAGAGCATGTTACGTCAGTGTCCTCGGTCCCTTAAGACAGGGGCCCCAGAGGCAGCTCAGCCTGAAGAGGCATCAACCCAGTGGAAGGTCCCAGAGGTAGAGGAAGGACAATAGGGCACAGCTCTCATCTCTGTTGGGCAACATACAACTAGACACAGGCAGCCAATAGACCAAGCATTACTCAGCATGAACAAAAAAGCTCTTTCCAGCCTCTGTCTCACAGCTGCTCATCCATATTCCAACCCTTTGACCCTGACAGCCCTTCTGGCTGAGAGAGATGGGGCCCATCACTTCATTTGCTCCCTCCCATCACTCTGCTGTTCCAACATCCGTGGTTCATCCACGCCCACTTGCTACAAAGCCGACCGCTTCCTTCACAGGGTCACCTCCCTGCAAAAGAACAAACCTCTCGTCTGGACACTGAGTTTCCTGGATATCATCTGACCACGACGGGGAAGGAGGAGGGAAAGGTCTTTCTCTAGAACACAGAGATGGAATTGGTTGAAGCAGCTCCAATCAATTGGGCTGCAGGATCTGAGATTGTATTTTGATTGCAGTCCTACAGCAAGAGACAGCAGAAGGCCAGGCGAGGGCAGATTACATGATCTCTCAAAGCTGCCTTTCACTACAGCACAACACGTCCTCTGTGCTATTAGAGGGCTTTTTCGGACTGAATGAAATAACACTCTACAGCTCTTGATTCCTGCATCAGGGCAGCAACAGCATCTCTCCTGCCCATCTTTCTCCAGGGAGGAGATTAAATATCAGAGATGAATTGCAATGCAGTCAATCAGGCAAGGAGATCTGCCAAAGGTGCAAAAAGGAAGGGAGTGAGGAGAGAGGGAACCTCAGTACTGAAGTGACCTGTTTAAGTGCTGCTGCTGTATGCCGAGCTGCTGATCTCTCCAAGGCTCTGAGAAACAGTGGAAGAGAACACAGAAGTAGGAGCCTTCCTCCTGCCCTAATGATGGGGACAAACACAGGCCACTTCTCAAGCATCAGCTGCACTTGAGGAAAGGCACAGACTCAGGTGGAAGAGCTGACGACACAGTACAAGGCTAGTCCAGCCTGGTTCTGGGAACTCAGTTCTGGCAGTGATCTAGAGATGAGAATGACACAAATGTGTGCACTATTTCAGGACCAGAAACACCCCCCTCTCATCCCGAGAGATTACAGAGCTTCAAGGGGCTTTGGGAAGTGCCAGCCCATGAGACCCTCTCAGAGCAGAGATGCAAAGGTCAAGCCTCCAGATTCCCCAGGGCCTTCCTGGATGTCTCCACACAGGGTGTTAGTGCTTTCCAACAGCAGCAACATAGATGGGTCAGATCTTTTGGCCACAAAAGCACAAGCTGCTGGGGTTGGAAGCAAGAGAGGCTGTTTTAGTGCCTCTCTGCGTTTTAGCTACATCAGGCTGAAGACAGCTGGAGCCTGAGAACAATTCACATTGTGCTACCATGTCAGAGTCCTGCTCTGAACCAGAGCTCTGCTGTGCCATAGCACTTCGTAGAGAAGGCTCTCCTAACAGCATCTGCCTGCACTGGACATCTGGGTAACCCTCAAGCCACAGCATCCATGCTGCACAGAGAAACTGCCAACGCTCAAAGAGCAGGCGGAGTTCAGAAAGCACTGTAGTGTCTTGTCAGGGGTGCCTGAAGCCCTAACCACCTCAGAAATCCGGCACCATCAAGGTGCAAGGCTGAAGAGCGCAGGTCAAAGTTCTCAGAAATGGGTCGTTCACTGTATCACCAACATCTTCATGTCAAGCAGCAGCAGGTAAACCACAGCCAGAGGGGAGATAAGAAGGTGAAGCAGAGAAGCACCAGAAACTACAATGGAAGGATAGAAAAACCACACAAGAGGTGGAGAAGCAAGCTGCGGGTCTCTGAAAGGCGTACACAGGCACAATTTCTTGGACTGTTTATCAAGCTCAGGAAGGAAGAGGGATCAGTCTGACAGAAAGATCAGAGATGTTGGGGCTGTCACATGATGCTCCCTTTAAGAAACAAAACCCACAGAGTTGCACACAGAGACAGAGAGGAAGCTACAAGGAAAGCCTTGAGAACAGCAGAGGAAACCCTAACCCCACCCCAGAGGTGCTACCTTTAACTAAACCCTATCCCAGAAGCTACTGAAAAGCACAGCCAGACTTGCATTGTTTGAGGCAGGGGACACTTTTCTGTGCTCCTCTGGCCCCTCCTGCCCTCACAACATAGCAATTGGACAAATCCTTTCTCAGTCTGGCTATGCCCCATCCCAAGCCCCTCCTAAGGGTACTCAGCTCCCTTTGGAAAAAAACCTTGCTAAGTAAGTGCACAGATACGCCAAATATCCCTTTCCTCATTCCCAGGAGCTTTGACTCCAGCTGGTATAAAAATCAGTAGAGTCAATAAAGCTCCTGGCTGTGGATCCAGCTGGAAATGGAGAAAGGTCTGGCCAGAATAATGAATGTACCCTGGCCTAGGCAAGAGAGTTTCCCTCTTCCCCTGTGAGTAAAGCCCTACACAAACTCCTCGCACAACCCTACTCTGTTTGCAGTCACTGCAGAAAAAGGGAAGAAACCCCTCAGCAGGTTGTTAAGAGGCCATTGGGGCATGGCGGAGGCTCCCATGCCTGCAAATGCAGGGACACCCATGGAGGGGGTCAGAGTGGGAAACACATCATAAGAGCCATACAGCATCACATGCTCTCCTGCTCTGGTTTTTAACCACTCACACATGAAGCCCAGATGGTTTCCAGAGTGAGGGAGAAGGGTGTGTTGCTTACACAAGCAATGCCATATTTCAGTAAATATCATATGCCATCCAGACATTCTGGAGCGGATCCAATTTCCGTTAGGCTTTGCTCAACTGGGGACCTGGCTCCTCCAGCAGACAGCAAACTCCACTCGTGCTAATGCATGTCTAAGGCAGATCTGTGTCTCAGGCAGACACACATTTTTACCAGATGATCCTTGTTACACCTGGCATGAAGAGAGGATTTCCAGTGTTCAGTCAACCAACCTCTGCTTCCAGGCTCAGCTCAGACAGAAGTGAGTTAACTCTTCCTCAGCAGCATTGTGTAGGCTGCAGAAACCTCCTTCTCCTGCTCACCTCTCTGGGGATCCTCCAAGTCTCCTCAGGTTTCTTTCACATGTTCCATCTCAGAACACCACGTGTGTACCTGGAGTGCTAGGAAGCACCTAGTCTATTTGTCCGCTAATTGTCACAAAAGATACAACGTAATTGGTAGTTCCCTGAGACGAGGACTTTGTAATGTCAGATGGAAAATAGTATCTTGAGTTCCTTCCTTAGGTCCTTGTCAAATGATAATTGTTAAACTTGTCTCTAAACTAACAGGGAAGAACAGAGGTAGGAGACATTTCAGCCATCACCTCTTCAACATTAGTGAATTTAAAGAAATCGGGGAATTCTCCAGCATATATAGTCCCAGGGACAAACTTGTCGTTGATATGAAATTCTAACCCCAGTTTTAAAAGATACTCTCCCCAGTCCTGAGTACTGCTTGCTGCACTAGGCTGTTGGTCTCTGCACAACCTCTGCCTAGTAGCCTACCTGGCTTCAGAATCTTACATTAGCCAAGGCAAACAAGGCCTCATCCGAGGAATTCTTCCAGGCACGCTCAGTCAAACTCACCTTTTCAGGACACAGTACCCCAAACACACACATCCCTCAACCTGCCAGGGAGCAAATGTGATCAAGAAAGAGCAGCAGTAGCAGGAATCAAGAAAACAAAACAGAAATAATTCCCCCAAAGGACCAACTTCTGTTTTCTCTGACCAGAATTTTAATGCCTACTTGTCTTCAGAAAGCATGGCACATCTTCCAGGCAGCTTTACTCACACTCTCCCTTTAAAAAAAATCAAGCAAATCTCTCACAGGCTTGGCAGAGGGAGGCTAGATATCTGGCTCGCTGGCAAAGATGACAAAAGCAGGACTCTCCTCCTACAGCCCATACGCACGAGACACATCGGAATGGACGACAACTTTGTTGAAACCAAACCAGAGACCTGACAGCTTTTCTGGCATTTGTTCTGGACATTGGAGCCAAAGACGCACACACTGATGAGCCAGGATGGCATCATTTTAACGCAAAAAACAGTGAGCAAGTTTTTTTCCACTGGAGTTGGGGTTCACCAGCCTTAATGTACCGGGGTCCCAGAGCAGGAGCTGGAGTGGCTGTGCAGCCACTTCCTGAACACACATATCTAATGGGCCAAAGTGGGAGGTGGGCACTGAGAAAGCCACAGTGCAAGGCACTGCTGAGGCTGTTCTTACCCTCTTAAGCAGCACTAATGTCGTCTGAGTGGCCTCTCTAGCACATTGCTTTCTCCTGACTTCCCAGCTCACAGCTGAGAGCCCTTTCTCCTCCTAGCCCTCCCCATCTCTGTGCACCAAATAACCAGTCTTTTCCTTAGAGTTGCACCTAAGCTCCCAAATGAAAGGAGACATCATTCAGAGTAAAACCTCAGACAGACTTTTCTCCCTGGAAGTAAAGGATTTTATGTAAAAACCCAAACCAGGTATCTAATATATAAAGTATCTCTCACAGATCAGAACTTCAGGCAGGTGGGCTCAGCCCAGGAGCACAGGCATCCATGAGCTACATTTTTGGCTGTTAAACAGCTGCAAATACATGATCAGCCCTAAAACAAGGAGGAGCAAACAAACAAAAAACCCAACCAAACAACAAACCAGCCTCTTCAATCAGACCAGCTTGTGACATATTCCTTAAAAACTCTGACAAGTTGTAAATGAGTTTCATAGCACACACATATATCAGCATGCCACAGGGCACCTCTCCAGTTCTTTCCACAGGTTCCCCAGTGCCCTGGAAGCCAGTGCTGGCCTTGTTCAGACACTTTGCTCAGTCCTTTTGTAAGCCCTGTGTGTCTGCGTACGTCTCCCACGTCTGTTCCTTCTGTGGGACTCATGCTGTAAATCTTGGTATTGCTACAGCAATTTCCCAGTCTAATCACATGCCTTGTTGCATTACCACAGCAGTGATAGCTGGTTGAACCACACACCACATCCTTGCAATTGTTTCTATTACTCACAATTGACTTATTTAATAAATTTCAGCTTGCCAAGCCTTGCCAGAAGATGAGCAAGATCCCTGTCACCTCCTTGCTGTTGATCAGAGTGGCAAAGGGCAGGTGAGTAGGCTGGGAGTTTGAGCTGTGAAACAGCCCCAGCAATTTTGTAAGGACGTGCTTTCTCCAGCAGCCAAGCTCCCTTGCATGTAAACACCAGGGCTTGAGTCCTGGGAAGTAAACTCTTGAATTGCAACAGAAATCAAAAGGGAAAGTAGATGCAAATGAAGCCTAAATTAATGCGTGATTTTAGAGCAGACAAGTATTTCCACAGTCTTGCTTGTAGAATGGCACCAGCTGCGGTCCCCGCATGTGGGTCTGTCTTTACACCCACCCCCACTTGCAGAGCAACCCATAACAGAGACATGAAGTGCCTCGAGATACCAGTAACTCTGCTTGTGGGGGATTTCCTAGGCTTGGAACAAACAGGCTGATGGCTCCCGGCTGCTCCAGAGGCCCAACCCACCATCTTGTGCCTCGCAAACACTCCTCTGACAAAAGACTTTGACTCCTTGCTTTCAAAGGGGAACAAACAGAAGGCAAGTTCAGACAAGGCTCATGGCTGCTTGCCCAGCCAGGCCTCAGCTAGTCCTTCATAGTAAATATTTGTTCTTAATTACAGTGCCGTTTGCCCCAGGAGCTTGCCTGCAATGTGTAGGAGGGAGGGGGATTATGTTGTTGATAGGTAAATAATAGCTCTTTCATCCAGAGAACTCAGTACATTTTCCAGACATGAAAGCCTCCTGAATACTTTCCCCATAGGTTAGGGGAAGGATTTTAAATCTTTGTTTCACTCAGGGGCATGCCAAAAACTCCCGCAGTGGGCTCAGAGAGAGAGAGAGACTGGAGCTTCACTTCGAGCGGGACTCAAGTGGGACAGACCCAGCACCAGCAAAGGGCAAAGCGGGTGTTAGGCAGGATCGGGTCTGCCATCGTAACACCAAGTGAGGACAGAGCCTGCTGCTGACAGGTGGCATCAAGGACGTGCTGCTCCACCATGCCTGGCCAGCACACTGAGACACTGAAGCCAGGTGGCCAAAATTAGATGGAGCTAGGATTAAACTCCATCCCTCCTGGTACCCAGGTCATGCTCCTGACCAGCACACAGCCATGCTCCTTCATGCCCAGCTCCTGTAAGGAGATCTTCCAAGGACCTGGAGCATCTTCTAGGGAATGGCAAGACACTGCCCAAGCACAGAGCAGCCATGTGAAGCAATCCCACCGGCAACATGTGGGAAGCAGCCAGTTCTCACTCTCCCCAAAAGCTGACAAGCCTGAGTTTTGATCTTCCTGCACTCAGCTCCTAAAACATCAAAAATACAAATATTTATCAGCAAGACTAAGGGAAATGTAAGGGAGACTGCCAACCTCTGCTCTGTCTGGGGAGGAGGTGAGAAGTGACTTCCTCCCAACCACCATGAGAAAACCTATCTGACCCTCAGGAAGGCACTGAAGGAACACAAGCACTCCCCTTCTCCCCAAACCACCTAGCTAATGTCACTGCCAAGACAGCTAGGACCTCAGAATCAGAGCTCAGAGCCAAGCTAGCTTCAGCCCCGGAAAACATTACCTATTTATTCCATAAAAGAGAAAACCAAGCAACAACAAGAAAAAAACCACCACAGGCAATCAAAAGTGGTATCTACCCATGCTACAGCTCCTGCATTCCTAATCTGTTCCCAGTTACCAAGCCCAGTGCAGAGAGCAGAGGATAAATGTCTGTAAACACCAGAAATGAGAGGAGCCTTTGAAGAGCAGGCCCTGAAATTTCAGGGGAGAGCCATACACGCAGAAAGAAGTCTGACACTATAATATTTAAAAATCCAAGATAAACTTCACTTCTTTCCTCCCACGTTCGGCCCATCGCTCACGAGAGGTTTTTTGGCATGTCCCAGCTAGGCAGGAGCAGCCACAGAGATGTTACTGCAGTTTTAATGCCCAGAAAAGGAACACAAACCTGCCAGCACCACCTCTGCTGCTCTCCCCCTTCTTGTCTTATCATTTACAAGCAGATTTGCTGGGCTTGGTTCCTCTTTCCAAACATCACCCAAGCCTTTTCCTTTTTTCCCTCTAAACTCTGCATTAAAAATAAAATAAAATAAAATAAATAGTGCCATTCCCTCCTTCCAGCTGTAATGGACTGCCTGAAATCTGTTGCCAGCATGCAATAAATATTTGTACAGTTCCTTTGCAACTTCATTCATCTCTCTACTGCAACACTTGAATCATTTAGCATTTTTCCTCTCTTACCCAAAGTCTTCAAGTTCCTAAACAGATTTAATGAAGCCTCTGAAAAATCCCCAATCTAATATCCTCTACTAACACCCTCACAGCAAGCTGGAGTTTTTCAGCGTGATCCATACACATAAATCAGCTGTGGTATGAGCAGTGGGATAGACGAAGATTTGCCTGATGCACCCTCCTCTCTACAGGAATACTCCCATCATTGGGGCACAGCCAGTTCCAGGCCTCACATCAGCACTTTTATACAAGCCCAAACTCCAGGAGCAATTAAGACAAATGGTTCATTGCATTATGTCCAGTAAGGGACAGCACTGGGGCTACAGGACCAGAAGAGTAGCTGGTGTCAAGTCTTTCCTCTGGTATGTTGCTATGTCCTACCCACCTGAATCTCTTTATTACATCCTTTAGATGTTTACTTTGCTTCCTGCCACTAACTTTGTCAGACAGGCTTCCTTGCTATTATGGTAGTTATAAGGTACATGGTTAGAGGCACATTTTATAGTGTGCTAAACAAGGAGTTAATCTTATAAGTCTATGTAAGAAACACAGTACATTTAGAAGAAGTCAACAAGGAGAGAAGTTTTGAAAGGCCACTTTCAAAGAACCCTTGTTATCCCTGATTGAGGCTGAACCATTAACACAAGAGGCTGCAAACAAGCCCCACACTATCTAGACCCTCCACCTGTAAAAGAAAAAGGCACCTTAAAACCAAAAGCATCATAGGTCCCTGCTGCTTGCCCAGAGTTCCACTCCTGAGCAGTCCTGAGCCTTCCAAATCCAGATGACCAACTTACAACTTTGTAAAACACAGAAACATTTGGATTTGGGGTTAATACACCTTTTTCCTTTTGACTGGGAGGCTGGGAGGGATGCAGCCAGGGAGCATAAGCAATTTTACAGACAAGGGGTTGAAACTGAAAGAAAAAGTGTTCCAATAAAACAAATTACTTCCAGATTATTTTTTTTTTTTCCTTTCCTGATGCAGAATCAACAACCTTAAATGCTAGCAAGGAAGAATGTTTCTCCTAATTCTGTTCTCTAACATAGAAGCAGACCACTACTGGGGAAGTAGAAAACGGAGTTGAATAGATTTCTCACCAAAACCTGTAAGCTTCAAAAGAGCTATCAGGCAAGAGCAGCTGCTGGTGACTTCTTGAATGAACTCACCTTGAGACCAAACAAAAATCCTAGCTCTTGATCCTTAAAAGACCCTTGAACTAATGAAAGGAAGGATGCACATATATTTAAGTTAATTCATTCAAAGTTTAGGCACACCCCCCCTTACCTTCGGCAACACAGAGCATAAATATTCACCAGGGAATGGAGCAGGGCAGGGGAGACCAGAAGCAACACTACACATCTTGTGAGTCACAGAAAACCATAACAGAGGATTCATTAACTGGATCCAGGTGAGCCTATTAGCTTTCCAATTGCTGCACATCAGGCTGCAGAGTAATTAGGGCTGCAATTCAGAAGGATTTACCAGAACATTTTTTTATTAAAACACAGTTGTTGTTAATCAGCCTGACTAAAGCCTTCAGAGCTATTAGTGTGCTGCACAGAAGTCATAATTACTTCATCCACTGGGGAAGAAGGCATCAAAGAAACCATCTGGGATCATCTGCAGGTTCAGTGGACCAAAGGAAAGCCAGGGAATTCAATGGGACATCTCCCTTTGACATCGCCACAGGCTTTTGATCAGGTTTCCAAATGGAGCACTTGGGAGACCAGCGGAGAATGTAAGAACATCAAGTCTACACAGGAAGGATTTGCCATCGGAAGTATGCCAAGGCAACACCCAGATGTATTAGTTGACTCAGAGTTACTGCATAAGTCCTAATTGCTGCCTAAAAGTTTAGTGGTCCATCTGAATTACATGATCTCTATCTGCTGAGGATGTTTGGCCACCCTGCAGCATCTCACAGAAGCAGGGCCCATATTTCCTCTTCCAGAGGCAGAGCAGACAGATTCAAGCACTCCAGAGAGGGGTAAAGGGCAAAGCGTCTCCTGCCAGAGCAGTGGAGTGTGATCAGCTCCAAGGTTGCTCAGCATGTGGCTAGCTATGGGGATAGGAAGACACATCCCAACTCCAGTCCCCCATCTCAGTTCCAGCAGGTTAAGGCAGGCTTGATTCAAGTGACAGAGAACTAGGCTCCACAAGTCTGGCCACAGGATTGAGAAAGAGTAAAGCATCTGGGCACCTGCTGTCCTGCCCTGCTCTGCTTCCACGGACACTACACACACAGCTCTTTATGAGAGCAGGAGGGCAGAGATACCAACAGAGGAGATAGGAGAAATTATTTCCCTCCACCCTCTCAAACCAGGCTTGCTGAGTGTAGGACAGGAGCACTGTGAAGCAGACCGTCCCTCTTCTGCCACCAGCACTGCCCATTCCCCTTCCTAGCCCCCTGCACTCAGAGGTTTACTACCAGTACACAGAACATCCCTTTCCAGTTTCATCCCCTCTGTAGTAGCTGGTGTCTACAGCAAGCACACTCTTGCCAGGAGGGAACCACCAGGGTCTGCTGCCCAACTGTGGATCACAAAACTACACTGTAATAGTTCCTGTACATCCAGGTACTTGTAAGAAACCCTGCCAGACCTCCTGAAGCCCAACACCCTCCTCCACGTGCAGCAGTACGGACAGTTTATCAACAGTCTAAAGGGAAGCTCAGAAAGGAGAACATGCTAAAAGAGCACGTGGAAGTATGTATATACGCACAGGATGTGAGGATGCAGTAATAACATGAGGGCAATAACAAGTAGCCAACCGTCACCACTGCTTGTAAACCAGACACCTTCAGAAGACATACTGTTGACTTATTTTCTGGAGAGCCAAGACTCTGATGTATTCTGTTTTGCCCAAGGTTTCTAAATAACTGATCTGATGCACTCCTGAACTACCTGCCCTGGTGCCCAGCCTGCGTTTGCTCCAGTGGGAAGAGCACAGTGAACCTCTGAGAGGGTCTCCCTCGGAAATGTTCTGCTCAGATGCATGGCACAGAAAGCAAAAAGGAGATTCTAACCAGTGTAGGGATCTACTTCTGAAGAAAAATATTTTGTTTTAACAAGCAAGCTAAACGAACACATTAAACATCTTACTGTTCCAAGGGAAGGGGATAGGGTAGATTTTGCCAGCTGCCCCTCCTTGAGTACTTCAAACACTTGAGCACACACGCCCTACAGGGAAGCCTGTACAGTGGCTGAACCCAGTGAAGGTTTTACACCATTAGCCTTGTACAACACCTAGCACAGGACTAATGATGTAATGCAAATAATTAAACATAAAATCATGGTTGGCAGTTGACAGAAGAAGGGAGTTGGCTGGAACAGCTCATAGTGCCAGTTTGTTCTTCCTTCGCCCTGATTCAAGTGACAGAGGTGAAAAGGGCTGTCCCACCTGGCAGGATCACAGCACAGCTGAGACAAGACCCCTCCAAATTTCCAGACCAAATAATATGTGTGTTAACCATCTGACCATCTGCAGAGGGGACAACTGCTTGGCTCTGACCTGATGGATCCTGTCAAAAAGGGGAAAAAAGGGGGAAAAGAAAAAAAAAACACCAAACAAAAAACCCCCAACCACTGCAAAGATTTCTGAAGTCTTTTCCAAATAAAGCAATAACAGTAAAAATAGATCAGATCTCCATAAACCATCAATACTGAGCTTTACTGAACATTCTGCTCTTTTGCAGCTGGACACTGGAGCTAGGTGTATTGCTTTGAACCAAATGCCCATTGAATGATTTGGCTCTTTTGTCACTTCGCAAATTAGCCACGAACTTCAGTTTTGATGACTTTACTTGTTATGTTCAATTACCCAGTGTATGGTTTATATGAATATTTATCAGTTAATAGATTATTCACAAATTATTTCTTCGGTTGCCCAAATCACACGGTGACTTTCAAACGTAAGATCATCTAAATCACCTATTAAATTTGGAATCCAAATGGAGACTAGGCCTTAAGGGGCCTAGTTTCCTAGACACTGTTTATGGGCTGCCTCACTACTAGTTCAGGGGGAACTTACAGAGTAATTTTTTAAAATCTAGGCCAGATTTCTCCTTTATTTTACATCTGAAAGTCATGCAAAAAAGTTTCTAAACTTCAAACTCATACTCTGTGGACACTGCTGAGAATAAACTGTTAACATTTCCATGAAACTCATACACAGCCAGAAGCTCCACGAGCTGTTTCCCTTTGAATCCTTCTCAGCTGTTTTCTTCCCCGAAGGCTTCATTGAGCTCTACTGGAAATATATAAAAAGTTAAACATTTCCTCTTCTGGTACATCACACCAATTGATACTTGACTCTCAGAACTTCCAGCCCTGGAAGGTTTTGCAGTCTTAAGGGAATATGTCTCCAAAATGAAGCCTTTTTTGTGTGTTTTCCTGTTTACACTTCCATTGTGTTGCAGTCATAGTTTGTTTTTTTTCTTCCCCATGCAAAGCAAGAAGCAGTTTCAATTAAATTACAGATTCCTGTAAATATTCTCTACTTATGGAGCGTAAAGAAGGTTTCTGGGGTAGAGGAAGAATAAAAGAAAAACAGAAGAAGGATTATAAAACTGAAAAGTAAACAGTGGCTTCTTAAAAATCCCTTGCACAGAAGACACCTGTCCTGCAGCAGGCACAGCAGAAGTCACGTGAAGCAGCAAAAGGGGATATACTGAGACCCAACAGCAACTCAAGAGCCGTGAGGCTTGCTAAAAGCCATTGGCCTTTATCAGAACGGCGTGCCAACAGCAGAACCACCCGTTCCTCTCAGTCTGTGTCTGCAGGAAACACGATAAAAACCTTTACCATAATATAAATAAGGAGTCAGAACTTGCCAGCTTGTTGTTTCACACGGCAGCCGTGCCACAGGGGTGCTGCCTGGGATCACAGCCCTGCTCACCAGGGTACTGAAAAAAGCTGGGGGGTAAGAGATGGAGCCCACCCTAAACTGGCCTGGCTCTGACTGCTTATTTTGGAGCCATGCACCTGACGTCATGTTCAGAGCCAGAAAAGAGGAAGACAGACAGACTACAGGTGAGTTGTGCTCTCTGTTCAAAGCTTTGCCTGCTCACCAGGAGTTTCTGGCTGCAGGCAATTAAGAGCTCTCTGCTCTTTGGTGGTGTTTGTTGCTTCATATTCTTGTCTGTGGTCACTGGTAACAGAGCGCACAACAAAACTGCCCACTTTCCCCACCCTGGTTTTCCAAACATGGCAGTTCACCCAAACCCCAGGACTGGATGCTCACGCAGGAAAGGCCTCCGCTTTTGAGAAAGTGGTTACTTCCACCAAAGCTGCCTTGGTAGCAAGTATAATGAATGAAGAATGCTCTAAGGACAAAGGACACAAGCAAGAGTTTGGCACAGAGCATCGACCCCACCCTGAACACCAGTCCCTCACAGTGCCATTAAGAGAATTCACCAGGGCTGCCCCAGAGCTGGACCTGGAAGTCAGCCTGTCCTGAAACCCCACCCCAATATCCTCCTGTGTGCTCTGCACCTCCTCCTGTCCAAGCCTTCTGGAGGGCTTCCCATGTGTCAAGATGCTGCTGCCTGCATTTCTCCAGGGGACAAATTCGCAGGCAGGGATGGCTACAGATCAGGACTCCAGCAGTTGAGTGCTCTGGCACTGGGTACACTTTACATACATGCTTAGAGCAGCCTTTGGGAGAAGAAGGCTAGGCCACATTCTGGTATTCACGTTCTGAGATTCTGGTGAAAGCTGGTTTGTTAAAAGCCACAAAAGTCAAATACCATACAGCAGCACCTGGCTAGCAGAGGATCAATATTCAAACATCCACTCTATAGAAGAACTCGGGGAGAAAACTAAACGATGATAGTGGGCTTCAATCTGTGTGAAGGTGTGGAGCATCTGAGAAGGAGGAGAAGACAGTTAAGGCAGCAAAAAACAGTAAGCTCAGTGACCAGGCACAGAATTTTAGCAGCGACCACAGAGTGCCACTGACAGTGTTTTCAGACTTGACCAGACAAGATTAAGGCTCCACTTATAAAATTACAAGGTTAATAGATGTTACAAGCATGTCACCAGGCGTCATGTCTTGCTGGAAGCATATCCCTGAAGACAGCAGAAGCAATTACAAGCACTCTTTTCATTATCCGGCTGCATCGCCTACCCGTAGGAACCGCTTGGCAACCCTTTCTCAAAGTAAGCTTAGCACAAAGGAGAACCTGGTGTGCCCACATCACTGCGTATGTCCTCTGAGCCAGCCCTGCTCCTTGGCAGAGCTCATCTTAAACACAGCCCAAAGGCATCAGCCATTTTAAAATCTGAAAAAAAAATCCACCAACCAAAAATCCCAAACCAGCCATCGGAGCCAAACTACGCACTGTTTATTATAAAGTAGAACCCCTAGATCACATAACCTGCTACCACGAAGAGAAAACAACAAAAACAGCCACCCGCGAAAGGAACGGAAGGCCACATGGCATGACTCTTCTGCTGAGTTTCAGGCGAAAACAACTATCCTGGCAGGGCCAGACATGATAGGAAGTGGGAAACTAAGATACAGATGGGCTACGGGTGGCTGAAAGGCCTCACCCTAACTCACAGAGGAAGCCTCGGACAGGAAACTACTGTATCGCTCATCTTAGGCCAAGCCTGGTGGCATCTCCTGTCCAAGCTGCACTATCTAAAAGGGACAGAAAGTTTCTAGAAGCGGCAGGGGTTTTGCACATACGGTAGCATCATTAACTTGGTCCAAGACAAGGCCTGCAAAGCTTCTGAAGGAAGAGGCAGTTATTAGCCCAGAGCTGAGCAACAAATAAAACACCAACACCATCAAGCACCTGTGAGCCGGATAGGTAGTAAAAAGCCAAACGAGCCCAAACCCGCAAGGACATGACAGCATTTTCCAGGAACTTGCAACACCGCCTTCAGGGTGGGGATGAGCAACCAGCGTCCACACCTTGTTGCACTGTAGTCATTTGTATGGTTACAGGATCATACTTAGAATACCAGCTGCACACAAATATAAAGGGTTAAGGACCCCCCCCCATACACACATCCCTGTAAACATAATTAATTTCTCACAAATATACACGTGCTCTCACTGTGCTCGCAAATGAAATGCACAGTGGCATCACGGGCTCTGTGCATGGTGCTGGGACGTGGACAGGACAGGGACAGGTAGGAGTCAACACTTCATTTTAACAGGTTGTCTGAGAAGGTTCATAAAAGCAACTGTCTGTAGAGAGCTCCCCACCACAAACAGCTCCAGCACACTCCACCCTGCCCACATTAAAGGTGAGCATGAGGGACAGGCCAAGTCTTTGACTGGCACAGGCTCCAGCTATGGGTCTAGGTGGTGGAAAGAAACACCCCATCCCACCAACCAACTTATGCCAGCAGAAAAGATTTGTGGCTTTCTGCATTTTCAGAAATGCTGTGCAATATTAAATACCCAATGGGCATATTAGCATGTCTGCTTTGGGAAAAAATAAATAAATAAAAATCACATGGCCCTTTTCTCCTCCTTATTTAGTGTTTTATCCAAATCAGATCTGAGAAATAAAGCACTCCATCCAAGCACTGCAGCTTGAATCTGTACACAAGTGACAAAATATTGCTTTTAAAACCACTTTTCCCAGTTCTTTTCTCAGGCTACTCCTCCTCTGGTGACACAAAGCAGAATGTGTCTCTTCCCCTCAGCTGAAGCTGAGATCAAACAGCAACTTTGCCACATCATAAGTTACAATTAAGGTTACTCCTGGCAAAAGATGATCCTTCCCTAACCAAATCCTAAAGCTCTCCTGGTATTTCTCTTCCTATTGTCTGTATCCAGCCCTGTATTTATAAGATTAGCCTCAAATTAGGACAGTTTCCTCATTCCTCCTTCACTCTTACTGCAGCCCGGTTCCTGGGAATCTGATCCTATCTTCCACAGAGGTTACTCCCTGTTGATAGGAAATATCTAGTGTATGTGGGCAGGAAGCGCCAACAGAGGATAATGAGGATTAAGAGAGAGTCCTTGTTATGACTTATCACCACAGCCGATCGGGAGACTCAGTGGGCCATTTGATCAACAGGAACATTAGGAACTTGTCTCACACTCCCACGCAGCGTCTCGCCCCAGTGTGGTGTGCATTAAAGTAGCACACTGGGGCTCTGAGGGCAGGATGAGTTGCCCTAGCCCATCCAGATACTTCCATGTCATCCAGTTCTTCCTAACCAGATGCACAGTATTTAAGAAGTGATGGGAGAGGACAGGTCAAAGAAAGTGAATCATTTTGCACTTTGTTTCTTGTACAAATGTCCTTCAGAGACAAGAGGCAGGGGTTTTGACCCAGCCAATGGCTTTCCATCACATAAGGAAACCATCTGTTTCAGAGCGACTGGTGCTGGTGAAGAATAAGATGCTTCTGTTGGCACAAAGCCCCTCTCCGTACTTTGGCTGTCCTACACTACATTGCAATGACCTTTTGATAACAAACGTACAATAGCCTTGGGAGTTCTCTCCTCCAGCCATCCTCAGCAGCTCTCATGACTGAACGAAGAGAAAGAGAACAGAATATCCTCAAGCTCCATAAAAGCTCCTCACAGACACACATAGTCACAGTGTGCCACACATACTCCAAGACAGCATCCTGGAAAAGCAAAGGAATCAGAACCACTACCTGTGGATCGGGCTCTGTGTCCTGTCTTCAATGGTACTTGATAGCAACATCGGAGGAAGAGCGTAAGAACAGGCCAAGCTTGCAGCTATGTTTCATTACCAACTCTTTCCCAGGCTCCAGCTACTTGCAGCTGCGGGACTTTCTCCCCAAGAGACTGTGTATTGATGTTTAAAAGCGCTCAATGGATTCTCCTTGCATTAGTAACTCCATTCTCCCCCAAACCTACATAAACGCTTTTGTTCACCACAGATTCGTACAGTGCATTTATACAGTTCGCTCTCAGCTCTTACCCTAGAAGTCAATTGCTTTCAGGGTTCTTTTTAACCATACTCAGAATCAAGCCTTGCCCCTACAGCCCAGTTAGCTGCACTTGTGAGATCTCTCTCCCAAGTGACATTTTGAGCCCATTGCACTGCATTTTAGATGAAGATGGCTCTTTCTTCCCCCCTGGGATTGCTTTGCTTTGCTCAGCATCATATGCTGCAACCCCACCACTCCACATCGCAAGGACTTCCTACAGCTATTCGGTGCAGCTTCTGGGTTTTGCTGCTCTGAACAGTCAGCAGCAAACTTCATCACCTGCTGCTTACTCCTCTTTATCATTACCAGACACATTCAACAGCTCTGGCCTTTGACAGGCCCTTGTTGCACTTGACTGATGTCAATTCTCTGTTGGGAGAGTTGGCCCTTCACCTCTCCATCTTCATTTCCCAACTTTCACCTTATTATTTACCCCTAGACCCCCATGAGATATCCCAAAAGCCTGGGAGCACAACAGGATCTCTGGCTGGCCAGGGTCCAGCCACCCATGGAGTATCTGGAAAAAGACCTATTTTCCCATCTGCTTTCTCAGCCCAACTCCTCAGCTTGCAGGCTCAATAACCTCCCACAGGAAGGCTCCCAGTTGTTTCGGCAAGGAAAGGGGAGCAGCTGCGCCCCAGGCCCAGCGCAGGCGTTAACAGTTAGTATAGACCGACACAATGTAGTGGCAGCAGCCAGGCACCAAGGAGGCTGAGAGCCTCTGGCTCAGCAGCCTTGACTCTGCTGAACTCAAGCTATGCCAGACCACTGCGAGGAATTCCTGGAGCTCAATTTCTTTTTTTCCTGGGGGGAGCTTGAACAGATCCCTACAGAAACACTTCCAGGACTTCCTCCTGCAAAGCCCTGGGCTTGGAGCAGCCACAAAGAGAACTGTCATTACTCAGCAACCCAGCTTGCTCCCAAACCCTGAAAAACATCCGGAGAGAAAAAAAAAAAATAATTAAAAAGCAGCTCTTCCTACTATCCCTTTGCTGAATATTATTCCCCAATCCCAGGGAGATGAACAGAGAGCAGCCTTTTCCCCCTAATGACATCTTCCATTCTCAGCACCCCCTTCTCACACTGTCCCTGTGGATTCATCTCCCAGCCGCAGCGTGCTTTTGCAAAGTGCTCCTCCAGCCTTCTCCACCCCAGGCCTACCCACATTTTAGTACCCAAAGAAGCATCGCGAAAAGCACCTTCCTCTTCTTTCACAAGGAGCGGCCGATTGCTTCAGATAATGGTATTAAGTGAACAAGTCGGACACTGAGCAGCCAGATTAGTTCCCACAAAGACTGGGTAGTAATGAGAGTGGTTAAAGACAGGTAATGAGTGGGTGGCATTTGTCAGCTTCATAATGTAGATTATAATTTGTTTATTACTCTTGCTACTGCTTTCGCTGCTGTTGGAATGCAATTAAATAACAGCACCTATGAGTCCTGCGGAGTATCTGTCATCCCTGACCTACAAACATCCCTGGGCCTCTGCTGCACATGCAGCAGCACTGGACATGTGGTGGCATCACACAGCCAGCAGGAATTACCTCACATTCAGGAAGAAAAGTGAAGACCTCCATAGATAAAACCAAATGTACCTCCACAGGGCACAGGCACATGGAGGTTTTGGAGATTCAGGGAAGCTAACCACCATCCAGAGTTTCATTCTTAGTTATTTCAGGGCAGTGACATCTAGGAGTTATTCCTGACTGACAGAGATCAGAAACTCATTTTAACACCAAGGCAGGGAAAGTGTTGTGCGTACAACTCACCACTAGTCCCATCTCCAAGGTCAAGTGCTTCATCTCTTGGTGGCCAACCAACACTAGCTGCAGGCATCCACCGTTTTCCAGGGGAGGCAGCATACGTGATCCAGGAGTGCTTTTCACAAGATGGATGAGCCTTTTCTAAGAGAACCTGTCCTCTCCCTTCCTATCTGAGAGAGGCCCAGTTAACCCAGTCTGGGGGATGAGGCTGCAGGCACCAGACTGATACAGACACTCCAAGAAGAGCATGGACAGGAGACAAGATGGGGCTTTCCTGGCTACTGCTCGTTTGAACCATAGACAGGAAGGGACAGTTCCATCATATTGACTGGAAACTGTATCTCAGTGGAAGCACTGATGCTGTATCAGGAACGCACCCTGGTAGACAGTAGTTTCAAACATGACTGGATTTGGTTTGTTAAGAATACCAACATTTGTAAATCTTGCTTCATGCACACACACACGCTTCTCTCCATTTTTACCAAATTTAAAACTAGATCGGGAATTTCTCTAAAGCTGCCTGAGCAGCTGGCAATACAGGAAAGTACCAAGCTGGCTGCACTGGGCTTTTTGAGATACGTTTTTTGTGCAGTTCAGCCCCTCATTTGGACCCACATCAGCGTGGCTCCCTCAACACTAGTGCCTTCACCGTGTTCTGCTGCAGGACTAGCTGGATAGAGGCAGAGAGGTTCAGTGGAGAACCTCTGCTTCTCTAACTTTCAATAACAACTCTCCTGCCCCTCCCCAACCCACTTAAGTCCTTCCCTTTGCAAAGAAAAACATGCTGCAGGGACATAAATAAAAACCAGCACCGAATTTCGGCACTGAACTGCACTATCAATGCATGTTTGGGCACAAGCTAGTGCCCACTGAAGTCAGCAGAAGTTTGGAAAGACAAAACACCTCCCACACAAAGGGGAGACAGAGGAAGCAGTCAGAGCTGCAAGGCAGATAAGCCGCCTGTCAGAACAGGCCTGGACTGTCCTAGCAGGAAGATGCTGTCCAATGAAAGGGAAAGCTATTTGGGGAATGAATGAATAGTGAAGCTTCTTGTTAAAAAAAAAAAAATAAGAAGAAAAAAAACTAAACAAAAAAATCCCACAAGACTTTCCCAAACATCTCTCTCTCAGCTTGCTGCCAGCTGGATGCGAGGCCAAGACATGCAGGAGCCTGCTTGAACCTCTAGTACAGGATCATTCAAAGGCAACAGCCTGAATGGGTCAGAGGGAAGGTGATGAATGGCAGAGAAGACACTGGCAGCAGAGCTGATCTTTGCTCTGTTGCAGGAAAGGACAGCCTTCTGCAGGCTCAGCGCCCCGAGTTCCCTCAAACTCACATCCAGCATCCCGCTTTGTACAGCTCTGAGAGGCTCCTTCTTGCCTCTCGGGGTTGCAACCCTGCCTAGATTCCTGCCTGGCTCACTGCCTGCTCCAGGCAGCAGGGAATTAGCCATCCAGGGAGAGGAAGTGGCAAATTGATAGTAAGGCCCAAACAAACTGCATCACTGGAGCAGAGCGGTAAATCTTCCACCAGGTCCTGAGTGCTTCACTGCCAGGATTGCACAGCAAAATCATGAGTCCAGTTCAGAGACACACTGGAGAAAGGAAGGAGAGAGCTTACTGCAAACTCAAAACAACCCCTCTAACTGGACCCCCTCTCCCTCATACACATGTCAATTCGAAAGCTCCCATACAGAAAAATGCTGTGCTTCTAGGGTGTTGTGTCCACAATCAAAGCTCAGAGCTCAGCTCCTCGCTGGCACAGGGCTTTCACTAACACCATATCAGTGACCAGAGTCTCGCCAACACACCAGTCTGCTCCCTCTCACTTTTTGCAGGGTTTATCACTACAATTCACCTCTCAGAAGAAAACAAGGCAAAACCACAAACCAAACTAGAGCAGTCCTTACAAGAAAAGGAAAAGAAAGAAAAAGACAACAGACCAGAAACAAAGAGTAAACTTCATAAAAGCAAAACCCCGAATCATGAAGAATCTGCCCTTGAGGCAGTGATGAAAGATGAGAAGAGCAGGGAGATGAGAAGAGCAGAGTGCCTGAATGCAGAGCCTTTCAAAATAAAGCAGCAAGAAACTCAGTAAATGGCTTTACATAAGCCAGATGTTTCTCCAGGGAAAGAAAGCAGGAAAATAAATGAATCTGTCTGGATTCTCCTTCCTCCACTCATACTTGCTTCCCTCATCTGATACTTCTTCAGGCCCTACATGCTCTTGGATCACTCGCACCACTGAGCAGCACAGAATTAACACACATCCCACACCCAGTCTCCCCATAGCACAGCCAGCCTCCACTTTCAACATGCCCCAGTGTCTCCAAGAGAAGGTCAGGGCTCCATTCTCCTGCAGAAGGACCAAAGCTTCACAGCAGCAGCTGCCAGGTGAGAGTACTTCAAATTCCAACAATCTGAAGAAACAGAAAGCAGTGGAGAAACCAGGAAAAGCAAATAAGGATACAGCAAAACAAATGCAGGTTCGGCTATGAGCAAACACCCAGAAGAGAGAAAGAAAGGCTGGAGAATGCAGGTGTTCTCACCTTGCACCAGGCAGGGGAAGGGGGTCCCTATTGCCCCAGTACTGAGGGCTCCCCCCAGCCCACAGAGGCTGGGCACCAGCAGTCTGGGGCTGCCCAGCCCATCAGGGTGTCTGTACCTGCCACAGATAATTCCTAACCCATAATTAATCCCCAACCCTTGACTGAGCCATCAAAGCTGAACCACAGCTTCCGCCATGACCCAGCTCCCAACTGAGAAACACCCTCACAACAGGGCTGAGCAGGGCAACGTGGAGGTGTTAGGGAGGAGCCCCAAGGCACCAGAAACTTACAATTCCTTTGCAAGCAGTTTGTCTTCTCCGACTGCTGGTGCCGGTGCCACCACAGTTGTCAAGGACTGAGGGGTTCAGCTGCTGCCCGCTGCTCAGAGCCGCCTTCTCCCACCTGTGTGTCCTCCCGGGACCCCTTGACAGGCCCCAGCTGTGTCTCTGCACCACCGTGATGGCCACGAGCCCTTCCCGCCTTCCCAGGCCACCAGTTGGGATCCCCTTAGGTGCCACCTGAGGTGTCACAGCAACCCCTCAAGGGTTTTGGAAAGGAAAAAAGTGAGAGCAGACACAAAGGCGGGCAATGAAAAGGTGCTCACTAAGGTAATTTCTTACACACACACACACACAGACAC
>WEIS01080278.1:0-18543 GCA_013389965.1 Todus mexicanus
AAGTGATGGGAGAAAGTGGTCCCTTTTCTCTTACCCTTGTAAATTCTGTTCATCTTTGTCAGGACACTGTTTAAACCTCTAATTTACTTCAGTGTTTTATGTGTAACATCTCTAGTTTTTTTGTTATTTCAACTGCCAGGTTTTGTACACACGGAATTCTGCTAATGGCCTTTTTGTCCAAGCTAGGGTTGAGCAATAAGCAATGTCTGGAGCCTGAACGTGATGATTGCACATTTCCTGTGCCTATAATATTATTGAATACAGATTAAAACCCAGTGCAAGTCCTATTGTTGAACTGGATTCTGGTGAATCCAGCTGTGTAGAAGAATCTAGCAGGACAGACTGCTCTGATAAAGTAAAAATGGATCCCAATAGCTTTGTTAGGTGGAGACACTCACCTGTACAATACAGAAATACATATTTGGGTTACAGTCAATGAGACGTATTAGGATCAGGTTCAATGGGAATTTATGCTTCTGAAGAAGACCAGTCTGAAATAATTTAACAGATTTTTTGTACATTTTCTTTTTCCTTAATATTGGTCGCCACCTTGTTCTCTTGTAAGTTACTTTTGTCAGTGTTGTATCAGTCTCCATTTGATTTTGAAACAGTGGTTGCCAATCACAGAGATTATTTTAGGTACTTAGATGTTTTAGACTTCAGAGCATAATTCAGTGTGCTCTTGTAACTGAGTTTGCATGGTTCAAGAAGTTACTAGCTCTCCGTTGCTAGCTGATACTCCCTCTGCCAAGCTCTGGCACTGTAACAGACAGTTTGGACTCAGAGACTCTGTTGAACTGATCAGTGTCTTATATGTTCTCTGTGCAGTTGTCCTAATGCACAGCCCAGAGATGATGCATTTCTTTCTCACATTTTGGTTATTTCTAATACCATAACTGATGTTTTAACCCAAAGATCTTTAAATACTGTGGTTTAATCTTGTATGGATTCTCAAATGAATTTCTGAATAAGAAAAAAATCCTGACAATGTTTTTGAAAAAACTGCACAGTAAGTGATACCTGTCACTTCTTTTTGCTTTTCATCTTGTAATGTGTGATTCTGTGATTTCTGCCTTTGTGCAAATGACCATCATAATTACAGTTGAGTAAAGGGCATGTCTTTGACTTTTGTTTTTCAAAATTCTTCCAAAGCCATGGAGTATTGAATACTAATGTTATTTTGCATTTTTATACTTTCAGGACTTCATCTGCTAGATAACTTCTGTAAAAAAAACAACCCCCTGTTAGCATTCACCTACACAAATGCAGTCACCTTTCCTTCATATGGATTAATTCAGACAATATATTGTGTTTCAGTACACAGATAGCTTTGGCATTACTGTCTGTCCATTCGGGGAATTAGCATTTATACAATGCTGCAAAACTATGGCACTCTACTAAAGTTACAGAGAAGTATTACTTACAATAGCGTGCCCTGTTTCAGAACAAATGTACACATAATCAGCAACTGCACTGCTATTTTATTGCAGGTTTTGTTTATGAATGTTCTTTTTAGATCTCAGATCATGGTGATAGCTACAAAATTGACTAGTCAATCAAGTGCTCTTTAGTATGGGACACCATTTTAACAAGTAATAAGATCCATTCTCTGGTTCAGGACTAGGGCCAAAATCTTCAATGTCTTAATTTTAGATGCTTGTGCTTTTCAATGCCCAGCTTTCATGATTCTTTAGCCTGATTTGTTCATTTATGCTCAGATCATGTTCCACAAAGTTACATGTCTTCCTGGCTGGACCTACATGTGGTCACTTTGAGTATCAGCAAGAGAAATTGAGTGCCTGCTGCCTACAGACATACTCTTAGAAGTGAGTGGGGCAAGAACTGCTGCATCTATCAGAAATGTTCACCAGATTTTTGGAGTGTTACTTAGAAGCAGCTCTGTCAGGTACAGCTTGTGCTTCTTCCTTCCCTTCTCTCTCCCTCCCTGCCTTTACTCAAGAACCTGTAATTCAAGAGCCAGGGCGTGGCACCAGAGGAAACAGTGCTGGGTTTTCAAAGCTAAATGGATTGCTGCCTTTACATAAAAGCATTACACAGCAACTTTCTTAAATCAGGTGGGATATCAATTACTTTTCTGAAGGGTGTAATTGAATCTGGTAATAGAGCAAGCTTTTTTTTTTGAAGCACTGTCTTAAGAACTATGTTATCTATAAGACACATCAGATGGATTCAGCAATTGACATTTTTGTCAATAGGTTAAAGAATTGAGAATGTCCTTAAATGCTATTTTTTAAAGTATCATAATTTTATATTTCTGTGTGAAAAAGGATGTGTTACGTAAATAAAAATAAATGCTTTCTTAATTTTCCTGAACTATATCTTCCTTAACAATCCACCTTTCAAAAGTAGCCTGTGATTATTAACATTTGCAGAAAGGTTACATGGAAATTAATGTAAAGTTAGGACTGCTGATTTAGCAATTGCACTTTACGCCTCTGCTTAAGGCTAAGAATATTTCTGAATGGAAATACCTACTGGATGTGTCCAGAAAAAAAAGTGATATAGGGTAGATGTAATATCTGATTTGAAAATTTGCCAACTGTCTAAACTCTGAAAGAAGTTTGGGTGCCAGGTGGATTAATGAAGTAAAAAGTTCTGTTTTATAAATGCAAAGCTGAGCACTGGCTCTTTTCTGAGTGCCTGTCACGGTTTGGGGTCAGGGCACCCTCCAAATCGGCAACAGAATGCTCTCTCCCCCTCCCCACCCAAAAGGGAAGAAAGGAAATAGAGAGACTTATCGATTAGGAAAGGAAACTAGAACAGCTTTACTAAAACATGAAAATAATACTAACAGTAATAATAAAAGGTAAATATATACAAATGTGTACAAACTCAGTATCGAACCCAACCCCCCCAGATGGTAAATACGTCACCGTCCACTGATGCTGTGGAAGGGCCCAGCAGCAGACTGGAACCAGGAGCTGGATTCAGGGATACGGCCCGAAGCTTGGGACCCAGCCAAGGCCTGAGCCGGGGGCTGAGACTGGGGCTGGAGGCCCTCAGGGCAAAGCTGAAGTTGCCAAGGCCAAACCGAGCGAGGAAGAGTCACGAAGCCAAGAGAGCAGCTTGATCTCCGGGAAAACCCAAAATGGCGAAAAGGCCAGGGGAGAAGGGGCAAGAGAGAGAGACCCTCGTGACCCTTCAGCTTTATACCGAATATGACATATATGGATATGGAATACCTTGTTGGCTATTTGGGGTCACCTGTCCTGGTTGCTCCTCCCTGAGGGTACAGCCTTCTCTTTCCTGCACCCCCCGTGTGGTACACGAAGTCTATCAATGACCTTGATTTACATTCCAATCCTTGGTAGTAACTGTAAACATGGAGCACTATCACTGCTAGAAGCAGGCTCTGTCTGGTAAACATGCTGCTAACTTCAGACAGACTTAGCTGAAAAGTAAAAGCCATAGAACAGAATTTCTGTTCTAACCCAAACCAGGACAGTGCCTGGGGTCTTCTGTAGCCTGCAGGGGGAGCTTGGAGCTGGCTGGCAAAAATGACAATGGTACCTCTTCCACTCTTCTGGGTTACTCATTTTGGCCACGCTTTCAAAGCCCCTTTTGGCAACAAGTTTGTGGGACCACTGTTGTTTAACCTGTCCCTGCCACAGGAGCCATGTTGTCCCCTCAGCTCAAGGGGTGCTCCCAGGGCACACTTCAGGTTCAACCTCTCAGCCTGAGTTGCTTGCTAGTTAAGGGACAGAGCTTTTCCCAGTACTGGAAAGACAATTTGGCAAGCCCATTATGTTAAGGAATAGAGTTTCTCCCTGGGTCCAGTTAGATTGAAGACTTAGTGACCAATTCTCATACTTATAGGCTACTGTAAAAAAATGTAATAGGTATATTTGCAAAGGGAGCGACAGAGCTTTAGCTACACAGTGCCCATTAGCTTCAGCAGAACACCCAAAAACCTATCCTTTTACCATATTATGACTTACTTAAGGTACATTTAGAAACATTGACTTCTTTTAGACTTCTACATTATGCATTTACTTTCTATAACATCTTGTTATATCATCTATGAATGCATCACAGGGGTAAAATTGGAACATGAGTTTGCTTAATAAGGTACTTCGTTATCATCCTGAGTAAACATTGATAAACAGTCTTGAAGCACTTACAAATTACACCAATCTGAAATGAAAGTGATCTTGCTTCAAAGGACATTTCTCCATATGTGAGTTCTGTCCTTTTCTCATGGGTGTGGTGCCTAAAGCAAGGCTTATTTATGCCCCTTCACCACTAGTGCACAGGGAAGATTTTCAAGTACTTGACTGTTGTCTCGTTTGCATCTTTAAGCTACTCCTTTAGAGCAAGAAAAATAAGAAAGAAATGACCCAGTGGTACAGAACATAGCTTCTGTCTGATTTAGTGGTTCTATTACCGTTGTGATTCATGGCTAATTCATACAAAAGAAATTAGATTATATATTAGGAGATTAACGTCTCATGAATTTAATAAATGCTCTCATGGCTACCTCAAAATCTAATTCCTTGGCCTGAAATGTCACCAATGTCTGCTTGTTTTTGGTAAACCAATTTATTTCAGTTTAGCAGTGTTGGGGGAATATGTTGTCTGAGATTCACTTTGAATGGCGTCATTGCCCTTTTCTTTCACCCTGTGTCCTTTCACTTACGTAAATTCCATTAGAATGATGCAGAAAACCACCCACTGTTAGCTGACCTCATACAGGAGAGGATGACATACTTGTTTACATCATCAGGAATGGAAATGTCAGGTTCTTAAGGACAAACCTATTCGATATACATAGAAAAGTGAATTTATTATGTATAGTCAGTGGTCATATTCTAATAACTTGAGTATATGATCATTCTACTGCTCTGCATGGCATAATATGATTTTATAAAGGCCATCAGCAGTGTTCACCACAAACTTAAAATGCGTAATGTTAGAGGCTTTATTCAATTGTGGTAAATATATAATATTATTTTATCTCTAACTCAGATAAAAATTTACTCATTTTATGGATAAAACGATGACGTCTTGCTATATTTGAGTATAAAGCTGGTTCTTTTTTCTTGCTGCACCAGCATCAGGATGTCTCTGCAATCTATGCTAAATCTACTCTGCACCCTCACCCCGTGGCCTTTCCCTAAAAAATTTGCACAGGGAAGTTTCTTGGACTTCTTTATGCCAAAGTTCTATGCCTGCCCCTGCCCAGCATAATTTTCGTCTTAGCATCTTGGTGCAGCTGAAACCATAGCCAGACTGGGATCAGAAAGGGAGTGTTTTTCAGGAACCTTGGGTGCCTGCTCTCAGGATGCCTGCTGCATCATTCCCACAGACATAGCATCTGCTGCTTTCTCTGAATGGCAGTGGTGGTAAAAGCAACCCAGTGGGTCATTTTCAAAAAGGGCTGCTTCTTAAGGCTGTGTTTTGGTACCTAGAGTGCTTGTGCAGGGTAGTGGGATAAATCCTGTTAAGGCCAAAGGGAGGGATGAGTCTGACCTAGATCAGAAATGTTCTAGTTGCTTAAGTGTTACTTAAAAGAAGACAAGAGTCAATTATAGGGTTTTAATTCAAAAAGAGGGAAAACCTTATTTGACTCTTGAAATAAATGGCTTGAATACGAAATATCAGGAAATAGCCAACTGAGGTCTGAAGGGAATCCAAAACCTTGAAGAAAACTGTCTGTATTTAAATGGCTCATCATGGTCAAACTTAAAGGTCTGACCGAGCCCCAATGTGTTGACTTTTTAGAACTGCTTTAAAACTGTTACATGCGGGTGATGGTGCCAAGCCACAGTCCATCTCTTGCTTTGCCATGTTTGAGGAGAGCAGGGTCAGTGCCTCCCAGCTTGCCCCACATTTCTGCATCTTGAAGGTTCTTACTGCTCCCTCACTCCAACACCAGAGGTTGTCCCTTTGTGCCTCACTCCTCACCTCACTCCTCTTATCCTACTTCTCCAACAGCAATGGGGGCCTGGAAGGAGAGGCAGGATCAGTCCCTAAAACAGCCTTACCCTGACTGGGAAATCATGAATCTGCATATAGTGGTTTCTGGTCTGCAGTTACAAAGATGATCTTACTGAGTTATTACAAAAAGAGAGAACGCTTTCTAGTTTTGAAAGGAAGAGTTTTCTGTGACAATTCCTTCCACAAAAACTTTTCATCTTGTAAGGTGGTGTGCGTTTCTCTTATCTGCTGTTTTCTGTGGTAGTTGTATTGTAGTTGTATTTCAGAAATCCCTTCCCAAGTGGATTTCCACCTCTAAATGATCTTCGAGCTAGTATGTTATCCACTCTCAAAATCCATTCTTTATTACCATCTTTATTACAACGCCTAAAAGACATATACAATGCATTGTTAATTGACAGTCGGGAATCACTTATTTAAAAGTAAATAAATAATTATAACTTTAATAAGATGAGGAACAATAAACCTGAGCATGTAACTCACTTTCATAATGGTATATTATTGCTGTTACCCTCGTGTCTATACACTTTATAGCTGCAGTTTGCCTAAAATCACTGGCTTGTTTTTGTTTTGCAACAGACACTTACTGGAAGCAAGGGCAGTGGTTTCCTTTGTCATCCAACAGCAAAGTCAATTGTCCCCTGATGCTGCTTAGGGCACAGGAAAGATTCCACAGAAAAGATTTCATCCTCCTACTGAGGTTGAGTTTTCAATATTTTGGACTGATCTGCCAGGATGAAACTTCAGGTGGTAAGTTCTTTTGACATACAGTCCTCTTGGAAATGAAAATTCATGTTTCTGCTAAAGTGTCAGAAGTTTTCACATTTATGTTTAGTGGTTTTCATGGGCTAGAGATTTCTTGATTGGTTACTTGTTGCTCAGAGTATCTTAAAAAAATTTACATTTTCCATATATTTGTAGGAGAAAGTAATTTGAAAACATTTATTCATGTAATTATGCCAATGCTGAATTGTATTCAAAGGTAATTTAGAAAGTTTTAAATCTGTAAGCTTTCAATTTTTGTGATTGGTAACATTACATGAATTTTAAAAATGCTCAGAAAATTTGTTTCACCTGCAAACTTTTCACAAAAAATTCTTTGACAAAAAGCCTCATCTGGGCTATCTTCGAGAGGAGAAGCAAAATCAGAAATAGACAACTGCAGCTTGTAACACACCTTGCAGTCTCCCAGCTCTGTGCCCCCACCACAAGTGCTTTGCTCCCTGAGTCTGCTCCAGTAGTTACTGCACAAAAGGCCAGAAGACTCCAAGAGTCCATGCACTTATGAATCCCCAATAATCTTAAACATAATTTTTCAGTTTAATTTCATGTTGATCACTTGTATTTTATTATATTGAGAAAGATACCAGCTTTAATTTTAGGTCGTCAGTGTATTTGCATGCATATGAGTCTTTGTGAGCTCCTGTGAAACACTTGCTGGTAAAAGAATGAAGTTTCCCAAATGAAAATAGTTCTGAAAGCATAGCCTCAGAAACTTTAACATTTGAGCTCAGTATTGGAACTTCTAGAAGTGTTAGAACCATGTGGTGTAAACTTGTGCTTACTGAAGAGCAGCCTTCCCAGAAGGAAGCTTAAGTGGCCTGAGATTGCAGTTCAGATAACAGATAACTGCTCTGCTGCTGAGTGGATGCACTTTAAATCACTTCGGCTTCAGCTGAGGATTCAGGAAAAGTGATAGTTACTTTCTAGAATTTAAAGACAGATTATTCCTTGAAGTAATTTTGTTGATTTAGCTCTCTGTAATTGACTCTTAATTCTTTGCTGAGATTAGACTGTTGATTTGATTTTATATTTGACAGCAGCATTAGTCTATTTTTGATTTAAGTTAGTCATAATTAAAACTGTAGTAGCATTTTCCTTATTTTTAATTGCAATTTGGTTTCAATGATTTTAATAGCATTCTAATAAAATCAGATTTCTTTCAGTAAGTATTGTGGATCTTAAATCCTCCAAGCCTAGCTCTACTTCATTAGTCCTTGATTCATAGGCTAAACCACAGGATAATATCACTGCTAGGTTTGTTTTAAGTTTGATATTTTAGTCACACTTATAAAGATGCAGGCATATTGTTCCATCTGAACTAGGGTGTATGGAAGGGAATACAAGTGCTACACTGGTGATGTGGTCATACAGTGGATTTATACAGGCCACATCTGAGTGAAAGTGTTCCTCATGCTTCAACTCTATCTGCCTCTATTTTAAACTAGTTTTGATCTTATCGATTCCCATCCATCCTTTTTATGTACTATTAATTATGAGCATTGGAGTAGTAGTTGCATCCCAGTGGCAGGAATAGTTTCATATTCATGTGTGTTCATATTCACATTTTTTAAAATACATTTTTTTATTTTTACTTTCCTTTTGGTGGGACAGATGGAGATTAATAACTGGTTTCTGCTCCAAAACCAGTATGGAGGTGTAGAAAGTTTCCACTGAGTAGGCCAACAGAGAGGAGCTCCTTTTTATTGCAATTTGTAGTAGGTGAACTAAAGAAATATTATTCCTCATTTAATTTTATTCTGTTTTGATACAGGGAACAAAAGCTGAGAAACTTTTTGTGGAAGGACTAGACTTTTTCTGTGTTTGGAGCAGAGCCTTTGCTCTCAGTAGGGGGAAAGCTGAACAGTGAGGGGAGAGAGTTGAACTCTCTGGCAGTAGTAGTGCTGATTTTTGACATAGCTTGAGACTGGGCTCCACAAATAATTTATACCTCATCATAAACTTTTTTTGCTCTCATATTCTCCCTAGCCTCAGACAGGCCTGCTTTGCACAAATCCAACTGGAGTTATGGGCAAGTCTGTCTGAAAGGGGCTTGCTTCATTTCATGCTTGCATTTTGGAGAGGCTCTTCCTCATGAGATGGTAAATACAACATAATGACTCTAGCTTTCCTTACATGTGTCTTTGTTTTTCATAAGAATTTTAGATGGATAAAAATGTTATGTAAAAAGCTTCAGGGCCCATCCTTCTATGTTTTGTTTCCGGGGAGTATCAATATCAGACAAACCAACACCATGAGGTGGTGATTCAAGTTGCTTAGGTGTGTAGGTTAATACAGAAGACTACATGGGCAGTCATCTTGCAGTTTTTATTCTTTGTTTCTGTATGAGTACGTTTTCAGTTTCAGATACAACATTGAATAAATAGGTTTCAAGTATTAAATATCTCTTTCACATTTCAATATTTGATACTGGTTTAATTCTTTCTCCATCACTAGTAGTGGTTTGTTTTCATGACTTTCTTGGTCTGTCACTCCACTCCAGTGGCACTGTTATTCAAAAGTGAGAAACAACTTGTACATCCCATCGATTTTAATCAAAGCATTTAGTCTATTCCAGGAGAGATGATGCCTGGCTTCTTCTAGAAAATACTCACTTGTCTTTGTAATCCATTCAGTGTTCTTGTTTGAATGAAGTTAGAGATTGTTGTATGCATTTTGGAGAGAGTATCTGCTTTTCCAAAGTAGGCTTAATGTTATTGAATATTTAAAGATATTTTTAATCTTCCAGCTGGCAAGGAATTTTGTCCTTTTGACCAGAAATCTTGAAATCTGCAGAAAGTCTGCTGCAAAAGCTGGGAAGCAGAAACCAAAATAATCTTTATAAACCTGTTAATTATTTTTCTGGAGTGTATTAAGCATACCGCTTATTCTACCTCAGAGATTTAACAGTTTGGGAAGCATTTTCATTAAGCAACCCTAGGAGACTCTGAATTCTTTCTAAAATGCAGAACCATGGAAGAAAGATTTGTCTGTACCCATGACTGACCTGCAGTGCTGTTCAGTTATTATATGCCTCTGCAAAATGTATGCAGTTCAAGACAGGGTTACTCCCTGATAAGAAAGAAATTCAGCCTGTATATGAATGTATGAATATTTATGTCAGCAGTTTCTTTACACATTCTGCTTAAGATTGACTGTGGTTCAAAGAACCCATGACATCTGCAATATCTGTTTTTTGCTACAGGGCATGTTTATTAGTATGCTAATTTCTAATTCCTCAAAACATTCCAGCATTTGCCAGTGTCCTACGACAGCTTCTTACTCTCCTTTTTAAAAAAATTAGCTGTGTTTTTATTATTTTCTGTATTGAAAGCAATACTTGCAGCATTAGCTATTCGGTGTCCTTTTGGTTGGCATTCAAGCTATTGTTTCCAAGTGACTGCAAGTCAGTCACCTCTTAATTTCTTTCCCTATAGCCAAGTCAGCATCTTCTTCTGATCTGGTTCCAACCAGATGAAAACCATGTTTTTTAAGGCTGAGAAACCTTGGACTCCTGGAGAAGAGCTTTTCACTGTTGTTCTGCCACCTCATATCTAGTTTTTGTATTTTTTCTCTTGTACAATGTTCAGGCTGCTGATTGCATCTTTCTCCAATGAAAAAGTTCACAAGATGTATTTGAGATAGTGGTGGAGGATTTTCTGCATGGTTGATACATACGCAGGCTGTTTATTATACCTGGCAGTGTCTGTCTACTGCTTGGGCACTCTGTTCTGCAGGATGCTTCTGACTGTCCCAGATCTGCAGGCTCCCAGGAGCCTCACCTCACTCTGAGTTATCTCTGTCATTTACAAAATCATGGAATTACTACGATTGGAAAAGATCTGTAAGATCATCAAGTCCAACCATTACCTAACTCTACTAGGGCCACTAATGCACCATATCTTGGAGCACCACATCTAGTCAGCTTTTAAATACATCCAGGGATGGTGATTGAATCACTTCCATGGGCAGCCTGTTCCAGTCTTTGATAGCACTTTCAGTATAGAAGTTTTTCCTAATATCCAACCTAAACCTCTTCTCGCGTAACTTGATTCACAGATTGTTAGGGATTGGAAGGGACCTTGAAAGATCATCTAGTCCTATCCCCCCACTGGAGCAGGATCACCTAGACTAAATTACACAGGAACTCGTCCAGGTGGGGTTTGAACCCTCCAGAGAAGGAGACTTCACAACCCCCCTGGGCAGCCTGTTCCGGGCTCTGTCACCCTCACTGTAAAGAAGTTCTTCTTAACTTGATGTCATTTTGTCTTGTCCTATCGGTTGTGTCTTGTGAGAAGAGACCAGTCCACCTCTCTACAACCTCCTTTCAGATAGTTGTAGAGAGTGATGAGGTCTCCTCTCAACCTTCTTTTCTTCAGACGAAACAATCCCAACTCCCTTCGTCTCTCCTTATAAAACACGTTCTCCAGACCCTTCACCAGCTGTGTTGCCCTTCTCTGGACCTGCTCCAGCACCTCAATGTCTTTCTTATAGTGTAGTGCCCAAAACTGGGCACAGTACTCAAGGTGCAGTCTCATCAGTGCAGAGTACAGGGAGACAATCACTTCTTTAGTCCTGCTCGCCACACCATTTCTGATACAGGCCAGGATGCTGTTTGCCTTCTTGGCCACCTGGACACACTGCTGGCTCATGTTCAGCTGGCTGTCAACCAAAACCCCCAGGTCCCTTTTTGCCAAGCAGCTTTCTAGACACTCCTCTCCAAGCCAGTTGCATTGCCAGGNGCCACCCCATTTCTGATACAGGCCAGGATGCTGTTTGCCTTCTTGGCCACCTGGACACACTGCTGGCTCATGTTCAGCTGGCTGTCAACCAAAACCCCCAGGTCCCTTTTTGCCAAGCAGCTTTCTAGACACTCCTCTCCAAGCCAGTTGCATTGCCAGGAGTTGTTGTGGCCAAAGTGTGGGACTCAGTACTTGGCCTTGTTGAAGCCCACATGATTAGCCTCAGCCCATCAACCCAGCCTGCCCAGGTCCCTCTGAAGAACCTTCCTACCCTCATGCAGATCAACATTCCCACTTAACTTGGTGTCATCTGCAAACTTATTGAGGGTGCTCTCAATCTCCTTGTCAAGGTCATTGATAAAGGTATTAAATGGGAGTGGTCCCAGCACTGAGCCCTGGGGAACACCAGTTGTTACCAGCTGCCAACTGGATTTAACTCCGTTCACCACCACTCTCTGGGCCCAGCCATCCAGCCGGTGTTTGATCCAGCAGAGTGTCTGCCCAGCCAGGCCTAGGGCAGCCAGTTTTGTCATAAGGATGCTGTGTATCAAAGGCTTTCCTGAAGTCCAGGTAAACGATGTCCACAGCCTTTCCCTTGTCCACCAAGTAGGCCACCTTGTTATAGAAGGAGATGTGGTTTGTTAAGTAGGATGTGCCCTTCATGAACTTATGCTGACTGGGCCTGATTACCTGGTTTTCCTGTAAATGGTGTGTTATGGTGCTCAAGGTGATTTGTTCCATGACCTTCCCTGGCATCAAGGTCAGACTGACAAGTCTGTAGTTCCCTGGATCCTTCTTCTGGCCCTTCTTGTAGGTGGGTGTCATATTTGCTGATCTCCAGTCCTTTGGGACCTCCCTGGTTAGCCAGAACTGCTGGTAAATCATGAGGAGCAGCTTGAAGAGCAGCTTTATGAGCACAGCCTCCAGCTCCTTCAGCACTGTTGGGTGCAACCCATCTGACCCCATACACTTGTGTATGTCGAGGTGGTGCAGCAGGTCACTAACCATTTCTTCTTGTATTTTAGGGAGGCCTCCTTCTGTTCCCCATCCCTGTCTTCCAACTTGAGGGGCTGTCTACCCAGCAGACAACTAGTGCTGTTATTAAAGACTGAGGCAAAGAAGGCATTAAGCACTTCAGCCTTTTCCTCATCCCTAGTCACTGTTTCCCCTTGCATCCGATAAAGGACAAAGGTTCTCCCTGGTCCTCCTTTTGTTGTTCACGTATTTACAGAAGCATTTTTTTATTGTCTTTTATGGCTATAGATTGAATTCTAGTTGGGCTTAAGCCTTCCTGATTTTCTCCCGTCACAGCTTCACTGTGTCCTTGTAGTACTCCTGAGTGACGCACTCCCTTTTCCAAAGGCTATGAACTCTCCTATTGTTTCTGAGCTCCCCTCCATTGCGCTCCCCCCTGGCCCTGGCAGAGCTCCTGGCCCCTGTCCTTTGTTCTGCTCTGGGACCGGAGCCCTGAGCCCAGTGCTGCGAGAAGAGAGGGGGCTGCCCAGGTGGGATCTCCTGGGTGATGCTTGTTGGCTCAGCGCCCTCCTTTATGACAGGGTCTCAGCAGTGCCCGTTGGTGGAGTTGTCGCTGGTGATGCCATCTCCACCTGGGCCCCTCAGCAGCTGCCACTGGCTGTGGCCCCGGCACAGCCCAGCCCTGGCCCGGCTGCCAAAAGCCCAACAGAGCTCCTGGCTGGTCGGTTTTGCTGCCATTGGCCTCCCCAGTGTGGCCCGGCCTGCACTGGAGCTGGACCCTTTGGTGAGACAAGACTGCTACTACAATTTGACTACCACTGGTGGCTCCTGCCTATTTCCAGTCCCCCCGGTTCTGGGATCAGCCCCACCATGCCTTGCCCAGGCTTGAGGACTCAGCAGAGTGTTTCTAACCTGTGTAATGTGTTGGGTCAGAGATGCAAGGTGGTGTGCTTAAGACGGAGCAGCCCACCCTGGGCCTCACCAGACAGGAGCACAGACATACCAAACCCAGCCCTTAGACACTGTCTTCTCAGATTATCTTTCTTAATGTGTCCATTATAATGTGTTAAATTGGTTAATTAACTTACTTAGCATGACATCAAGAGTCCTGAAGATGGAAGCATTAGACATTCTTTGCATGTGATGCAACTTCAAATGCCATCTCTGATTATTTTCCTCTTAGGTAGCAGAGTTACATTGTGTAACTTCTTGTTAGACCTTTGATGAACTAAATGTGTCTATGAGCCTAGTGTCTAGCCTCTTACCAGTCAGATTCTCAAGTTCCTCACTGCTTCTGGGACATAGCGCATATAATTAGGTGTTGGGGTTTTTTCACATTAACTCTACAGGGCTAAGCAAAAATGGCTTAAGAAAATCTTGAAGTAAGATATATTTTTTTCAGAATTTCTCTTATAAGGGACGTTGCATAGTCATCAATTTGTTTGCTTAATTCACTTAATAATTAATTCGTTTTCAAAAAAAGATTAAATATGACTAGCTTTTTCAAGAAACAGAGAACATTTTACGGTTGTGGAACGTCTCCAAAGACTTCAGTACTCACACAGTACAATTCTGGAGCCCCCAACACAAGCAAGATATTGAACTCTTTGAACAGGAGGGCCATGAGGATGATCGGAGGGCTGGAGCACCCCTCCTATAAGGACGGGCTGAGGAAGTTTGGTCTACTCCAAGGAGACCTTGTAGCAACCTTCCAGTGCCCTAAGGGGGCCTATGGGAAAGCTGGGGATGGACTGTTTGCAAGGGCTTGTAGTGATAGGGTAATGGCTTCAAGCTGGAAGAGGGTAGGTTTAGACTAGATGTCAGGAAGAAATTCTTCGCAGTACGGGTGGTGAGACACTGGAACCGTTTGCCTCAGAGAGGCATACCCCATCCCTGGAAGTGTTCAAGGCCAGGCTGGATGGGGCCTTCAGCAACCTGGTCTAGTGGAAGGTGTCCCTGCTCATGGCAAGGGACTTGGAGCTAGATGGTCTTTGAGGCCCCTTCCAACCTAAACCATTCTATGAATCTGTGAATTTTCTTTTCCACTATTATGAGATGAAGAGTGTGGGAGACAAGTAGGTTTGTTGTTCTGATACTTAAAATTGTACCAAAACCCCCTCCTAAACCAACCCACTCAAAAGAAGAAGCTGAACAGAGACATGAGATCTTGAGTTCTTTTTCAGCTTGTATGCACAGATACGTGATACATTCTGGAGTCTGTGCATTATATATATATACATATGTCGCATTGATCTTGAAAAAAGTTTTATCAATGTGGCGTATTTTATTCTAAAGTGGATATAGGCAGCAATGTGTATCTGAAGTCTTTTTCTGGAGAGGCATGTGTGGTCCCGTAGCATAAACTGGTCTGAACTTGGTGCAGGTTAGTCCCTCATGCTGGGTGGGATTCCATCTACTGCACACTGCATATAGAGAGCAATTGTTAAGAAGGGTGGGCAACTTCTAGGCTGGCTGTGTGAAGCCTCAGCATTTTTTTTTTATGTTGACCTGAGAAGGACGTGTGTTTTAAAATGTCTCTCATAGTGTACGGATGAGTAATTTCCCCTTTCCTCGCTTGAAATTATGTTTTTGTCATTCACATTGCTTTGATATACTTTACTGGATCTTCTGACATTTTTTGTATTCTGAACTTTCCTTTCTTCATTGTCCTAAAATTTTCAGAGATGAATAATGTGCAATGATGCATCAGACTCCTTAATTCTGCTGTTTCTTGTTTATCTGGTTTAGAGTAGTCCAGCTTAAATTCTTTTTGTTTGGTTTTTTTGGAAACAACTGAGCTGTACGTTAAAATAACATACATGCTCTGTGACACCCAGGCACTGCAATAATATAGCAAGCTCAAGGAGCTTTAGAAGCGTATGGATTTCTGGGTGCTCAGACATTTCATAGTTTCACTATGGTCTAAGACAGTGTGCAAGCTATACTGAAAAAAAAATGTTGAAAGAGTGTCTATGTTAACATAAATTAGAAAAGCAGTGAACTGTAGATAATTTAAATAGTTTGGATACTGTGACTCTGAAGGCAGTGTCAATATATGATAGCTCAAATTTATTAGTGAGTACAGTTGAATCTAAGCTATTTTGAAAACATTTTATATCTTGTTATAATTAAATTATTGGACCCTAGACCTCCTGTGTAAATGAACCCCTTCACTGCATTGCATCAGCTGCACAAAATTCTGTTGTCAGGACGCAATGCTACCAGAACTTCAATTTATTTCCTTCAGAACTTATATTTTAACATCTAAGACCATGATCCTGTCACAAGATATGTTGAGTGGGCTCCTGTGTGTGTGCAGAGTGCTCTGGTCCCTACTGGATCACTAAGCTAACATTCACTTGCATATACCAGTGAGTGGAAGGGACCTCTATTTCTTTCTGCCTATGATGAAATGTTGCTACTGCTGTTTCAGTTGCAGTTTTCCTTTAGCTGTGTGCAAGGATGCAAATGAAGGATAGAGTTAGTTGGGAAACTTATTTTAAATGGAAAACTGTGAACAAAATATTAATATATATTTGTCCAAAATGCATTTGTTTTTTCCTAAGCGATGATCCTGGTGGGTGTGCTCAGAAGGTGAAGTCACAAGAAAGGAAGGAAAAGACGTTAGGACACAGGGTGTTTGGCTTTTTTTTCCCTCTATGGATGAGAATTTAATTCTAGAAAATGTCAAAAATAATTTATTGGGGTGAAAATTACATAGAAAAAAATCTTGAAAGAGAAAAAAATCTTGAAAGAGAAAAAAATCCTGTCTTCAATGAAAACGTGTATGAAAAGGCCTTTCTTAAGGCCTTTATCCTAATGCTCTGCTAGAAGCCAGAGCATTTCACTTGTCCTGAATATGGCTGATTAGTATGTTTACAGCTAAACCTTTCTATGTGTTTAGCTCCCAGGGCAATATGTTCCCACATGCAATGTCTTCGATTATAACAGAAGGAAATGTTGATTTTGCATACCTGAATAGCAAGTCTTCTTAAGAGTTGTGGTAGGAGGCATGAACATACAGCTATAAACACTTAGAAGCAAGCTGTACTTTAGACACAGCTAACTGACCCATCGAGACTCTCTGATGTTCAAAAATAGAACGGCAAAGAAATGTTAAAAGTTCCGAGTACGATACATGTATTTCAGGCTTCTGGAGAGAGGTGTCAGTGTTTGATATTATGTGTTATTTTAGTGTAATCAAAGATGTTTGTGTGGGGTATGGGTAGCTTAGAAACCACTCTGTAAGACAAATCTGAAAGGAAACTTTATTCCTAGTGGATTGGAGAATGATTTCAGCTGCCTTGTAGAGATGATCCTACTGCCTGAGCTGCCTTCTAGGGTCAGTCCTGGATGCCAGCTCTGCACATCACAGATACACCAGTTGAGAGTAGCCAGCTGAACAGACTTGTGCTTACGTACAATGTGCATTTAAATGGAAGTGGTTTAGGCAGAGTCCACTGCAAGGGCTGACTTCCCAGCCTGGGTCTCATTCGTCAACAGAATGATATCACCCTTGTGTGAGACAAACGGTATCCATTAAACTGCTGTTGCTGGGCTGGACTTGTGACCTTCAACTGCTTGGCAAAATGGGTGCAGTGTTCATCGGTAGCTAATATTGCTAAAGGAGTTTCTTATTATTTAGTTAGTTAGTTTTGTTTGATTGATTGGTTGGGGCTTGAGGTTCTTTTTGGTGCATTTTGTTTGTTTTGTTTGTTTGAGGTTTTTTTTTCATTGTTGTTGCTGTTTGGTTTTGTGTTTTTCTTTTTTAATGAAATAGAAGTTTCTTCTTGAGCTGACAGAGGCTCCATTTATCCAGGACATGGCTTCAGGCTGCGGTGTCTGGCTTTTGTCTGTAAATTATTCTTTTTTTTTAACTCATAAGACAAGAGCTACTTTTCCTTTGCAGAAGTGTGTTATAAGGCAGCTTTGTAAAATTTTGTATTATGATATTTATAAAGGAAGAACAAGACGTTATTTCAGGCCATTCTAATACATCATGTAATGTGTGTTAGACTCTTCATTGCATGCACCAGACATTTTCTGAGAACTCATGGAAAGAATTTGGCTCTGTGTTTATAACCAGCTAGTGTGTATTTTATGAATATTTTTATTAAACTTAAATCCAGAGGTGTAAGATACCATTCTGAGTTTTCCATACACAAAATAGTCATACATAAAGTGAAACCGTCTGCCTCCTGGGTAGAGAAACCAAGCTGTAATCACACATCTGCAAGACATAGAAATAAAATGAGCTTGAAGGGCTCTTAATGCACATTTCGTCTCTCGTCTTTATTCTATTTCAGCTCCCAGGGTTCTGATTTTGTAATAGCGGAGGCTGGAAGTTTTGTTGGGTAGGAATGAGATGAATGCTAACAATCATCTTTGTCTTGGGGTACTTTTTCACAAAAACATGAATTGCAAGAACTACTATCACTAGTTTAAAATAGTTTTATTGAGTCCATTGCAAAAGTAAAATCCTGTGACTGACTCTGTCTCTTGGCCCTTAGATCAGACTCACCTCTGCTTTTTAAATGTTTTTAAAAGCTTATTTATCATGTGTTGTTCACAAATTAATTTCTGTCTTTGCTATCTTGAGTCAAATATTTTGCACTAGCCATTAATTTGAACTTGAATGTTGAACTCTGGGAATTCCTTTGGGAATTTTTTTTTTTTTGAGCAAATTCAGTAGCATGTTAAGATGGGCTAATTAAACTGTGAAATCACAGGCTAATTTGAAAGCCAGAAGACACTGAATTTATTTTATACCGTTTGAGTGGATTTGTTTATTTGGCTTTGTTTTACAAGATGTGCATCTGAAGCTCTGGGCTTATGTACATAAATTTGAAAAGGATTGGGACTGCAGCTTGGGTACCATAATGATAAAGGTGGTATGACTGTGTGCAGGGACACATCCAGCTGCACATACTAAGATGTGCTTATTTGCCATTGGACTTTGGTTAGTTTTGCAGAGAAGGCTTGAGAAAAACTTTGCAGGACTGGAAAGCCAGTGCACAAGGTTTCCCCTCAGACTGTGGGACATAAAGGTTGCAGAGAGGAGGATTTGCTGAAGGCAGGTCCTGTCCTA
>WEIS01080288.1:0-15308 GCA_013389965.1 Todus mexicanus
TGTGTGATGTTATGCAGTGTGGAGCAGGTATGCCATAACAGCTCTTGTTATTCCCTGACGTAGGACATTTTTCAACTAGATTCATGAACAAAAGAGTGTGATGTTATATGTTGGGGAGCAGGTCTTCCATGACAGCCCCTGTGTGTGTGGTGCTGCATTATCTAAGTGAGAGGACTATAAAATAAAAATTAGTCATGTCAAGAAATCTCATTCTTGTATTTCAGAAACTACTCATTAAATAGGCCCTTTGGTCTGATCCTATGCTTTGCTAAGCTTAGAAGAATCAAAGTGATAAAGGACACTTTAATACTTTCAGGCTTGCTCTTTCTCAATTTTTTTTTTTATTTTATGTCTGTTAGATCTTCCTTGCCATTAATTTAAGATAGATGGCTAGCACTGGAAATCTTCATGGACCAATTTCACACATCATCTATTTTAAATGGTGAAAATTGTTAATTTCTTTCCTATATGCCTATATGGTTGACATGAATAATTTTTCTGGATATGTTTTTATGTGTATTTAAAATAATCAGGATTAAAAAGGAAAAGCATATTGTTAAATGAATGTTACACAGCATGCTTTTTATTTCTAGGCCAGCTGTGATCTGTCTGCTTATCCTTTTACTCTTCCAATTTCTTTCTCTGAATGCAAGGCATGATCACACTAAATTAACTTTGTTGTGGGTTTTTTTTCAAGACTTCTCACAGGGGAGACTGTAGACCCAGGGGACTCTTTCTTGTGCTTGTTATTTATCTGTCTTCATGTTCATAACATGTTTACAGTATGCTATAAATGAAGTAAATTCATATTGCATCTCTTGTGTCCTAGTCACTGCTATATATGTTTATTTTCAACTCTCTCCTAAACTAATTTCTGTGTTAACGAAATCCAACTTTGTTCTAAAATTCATTCTTAATCTGTTTTTCTTCAGAAAACAGCCATTTTAGTAACCTCTACTGAGTCTAAGGATTTTGAAATATGCTCCTTTAAAAATTATACTTCTGACAAATTCTGACATTTTGTCACAAGCCGGAGTCATTCAGAGTATCTGAGGATGGTAAACTAATTATCTCTAGCCCTTCTCTTGCTAGCATAAAAAGATTAAAATAATCACATTCAGTTATAGCTGGCATTAAGCATACATGTGTTCTTTTTTAAGGAGAGAGAGAGAAACAACAGTGGCTTCTATGAAATATTTTTCTCTGTCAAAATCTTTTGAAAATTAAAAATGCTAAATTAGCAATTTTGCCTGTTTTCTATCCATTTGAATATTTCCACAGTCTACATCAGAAGACTCACTTCTCTTACAGCCTGGTTGTTGGGCTTTTTTACAACCCACTCCTAAATGAGTAACTGTATGTCCTGTGTAACTTTATTTTTAATTATTATTTTCACTTTAGTATAACGGTCTTTGAGCTGTGCTGTGAAATAACTTTGACTTGGCAGCACACCTATCCTGAAAAGTAAAAAATAATCAAACTTATCTACAAAAGTGCAGGTAACATCTTTGGAAACCTTTAAGTTAACCAACCCTTACTCAGAGGAAATCATGTCAGACCATTACATGGTCACAGATGGGAGAGCTCAGACACAGGAGGAACTGGGACAACTTTCTAAGAAAAAGCTGAGCAGATTCCTGGAATTGTTAGAGGACTAGTTTGCTGTTTGTTTGCTTGCTTGCACTTGATTTAGATAGAATTAGAGCCATGGGTCTGTGGTTGACAATGAAGATATACTGCCTTGTCCAAAGAATTTGTCTCTTAAGACTCAATCTGCACTTATACACCAATATAGTATTTGCTTCTCTTCAGAAGCCTATTTATCTTCGTCCACTCTTCCATATATTAAGTTTTGATAGTGGTTAGCAACTATTGTCTATGCTTGTTTGGGGTATGTATACTTTATTCACAGTGGGATGGGGCTGAACAGGAGCAAATGACATAGGATTGATCAAGAAACACCAGCTCTTCCGTCTGGATCCATATGTTGTCATGTACAACAACTCACTAAGGTAAAGACCTTAACCTTCAGCTTCCTGTAAGAATCAACTTAGGGTCCTTTTTAATGAGACAAGACATCATTGAAATTCTGCAACAGCATTTACTTAATTGTAAGTCTCATTCCAAAATGTCATGCAGACATCTCTCTCTTCTCATGCTGCAGTTTTAGCTTGGCACCAGATCCCATGGCAGACTGCTAATTCAGATTGCTCCTTGCCATATCTTACAGCACCTTCTATTCTTTCAGTGTCTTGCAACCCTTCAAAATGAGATCTGAAGAAATCACTGCAGGGTGTGGGGCTCAACAATGAAAAAACTGTTGTGTATCATATTTAATGCAAAATGGCAAGTTCTTGATACCTATCCAGGAAACCTTTCCCAAAGCAAGTAAATTTTTGTACTTTGGAAGCTCTTGATGTTTTGCTGCCATTGACCTGCTGTGTTGTGTGTACATTGTAGCAAATGGCATCTGATTTGCAAACAGCTTGATCAAGACACCAGGTAATTCACCCCCAGGGACCACTTCTACATAACTGAGCTAGTGTGTACTGGCAGGGAAGAAGAGCAACCTTCCTTCCAGAGACCCTGGTGCCCACTGAGTGTGTGAGTGATGCCTTATTCAATCATCCCTTCTGGTTTACAAAAAGAAACCCTGGCAGACGCATAGCTGAACCATCCATCACAATTCCCATCTTTTTGCCTTGGTTTCTGAGTAAAAGATATGTCTTAGATACAGAGTTTGCGACTGATAATAACCTAATGCTTCCTTGGAGACTGCAGATTGTAGCTCTGTGATGGAGTCTTGTGCAGCGTAATTGCTTATTATCTATTCAACACCACAGTACTTCCAATTCCTGAAATTTTATGAAGACAATTCTGATATTTGAAGTTTAACTTAAAGCTACAGACATAGCTGATTGGACCTGTCATGGAAATTGAAAATATCTCAAGAGTGTCAGGAAGGACTAGAATCCAGAAGCAAACAAACCTACCTGTAAGCCATTCTCACAACCATGTTTTCAATGGAAATTGTGTTATGTTATGTAGATTGGTTTTGGTGGAGTGCTCAATGCTGTGGAAAACAGAGAAACTAGGGAAGTTCAGTTCCAAAGATTCTGCAGTCTAGAGGTCAAGCTTATAAAACCTCAAGAACAAAGGCTGGAATTAAAAGCCTATTGTCTGTTTGACTCTGTGGCAAGGTGGTTTATTATGCTTTTGTCCTGGTTTGGGTTAGAACAGAACAATTCTGTTCTGTGATTTTTACTTTTCAGCTAAGTCTGTCTGAAGTTAGAAGCATGTTTACAGACAGAGTCTGCTTCTAGCAGTGATAGCACTCCATGTTTATAGTTAGTACCAACGACTGGTATGCAAATCCAGGTCACCACTAGATTTTTTGTACCACACTGAGGGGTGCAGAAAAGTAAAGGCTGCACCTTCAGGGAGGAACGAACAGGACGGGNTTATGTATCAGAGAATCATAGAGTAGTTTGTGTTGGGAAAGACCTTTAAGGGTCATCTAGTCCAAATCTACTGCAGCAAGCAAGGACATCTTCAACTAGAGCAGGTTTCACAGAGACCCATCCAACCTGACCTGAAATGTTTCCAGAGATGAGGCTTCTACTACCTTTCTGAGCAACCTGTTCCAGTGCCTCACCACCTTCATTGTAAACAATTTCTTCCTTACATCTAGTCTAAATCTACTCTCTTTCAGCGTAAAATCATTTCCCCTTGTTCTGTTGCAACGGGCCCTCCTAAAATGTTTGTTCCCATCTTTCTTAAAGGCTCCCTTTAAGTACTGAAAGGCTACCATAAGGTGTCCACAGAACCTTCTCTTCTCCAGGTTGTCTTTGGAGCAGAGGTGTCCTGATTAGTTTTGTGGCCCTCCTCTGGAGCTGCTCCAGCAGGTCCATATCTTCCTTGTGTTGAGAAAATGTATCTTATTCTCATTAACTTCTATTCCATATGAAGGGAAAAACCACTAAATGCTTTTTGAGTGACAGTGAGTCCAATGACTAACTTTAAAATATTGTTTCCATTGACACACAAAATGACAGCTCCCGAATGAAGAAGATGATTTTTTTTCTCCCTATTTAAAGCCACTGCAAACATAATAAAACCCAAATGTTTCCTTTCAGTCTTCTTTCAGTTCCCCACTTGTACCTGGGGAAAGACAAAGGATATGATGTGAATAAGCAACCAAAGTTCAGATGTTTCTCTACTTCCTTTGATGTAGATATTCAACTGCAGATATCTCCCTAGATACACTTTTTCTCCAGGTGTCAGCACAGCTGGAAATGCTCTAAGACGAACCTTCTTTGTAGCAGTGTTACAGCTAGAGCCACAGAATTTAAAGACAAAAGGAAAATTAAAGGGAAGGGGTTGGGGAGAACAATCAAAAGTTCACTCCACAGAGTTTGATGGGTAAAACTTACTTTGTTGGTACTGCCTCATATATCTGCACATTCTGTTTTAAATCCTACCAATAATACCCTGAATTTCTTCTGGATAACTTCAAAGGTACTCTCAGTGGAAGCTGTATTATATTAGCACCTTCCACTAATCTAGTACTTGAATTGGCGCTATATAATAATTTCCTTTGTCTTTCTCAACAGAGAGACTGACCAAAATTTTGAATTCTGCAGTCCTAAGGTCAAAGGACCTCAATACTGTCTCCTACCCCTACGATGTGATATAGAGACTTTTTTTGAAATGCCTTCTTTCTTGTTAGCTCACTGTTCTCAAGCAGAATCACAGCTGCAGGTGAAACTGCTGTTGAAAAGAATTTCAGGTAATCTTTCACAGGCTGTCTAGCCTATAAAGGAGAGTCTGAATTGGTGCAGGGAATTTGATTAATGGGGATGTACACTTTTGCCAAGCAAAGGCAAAACAGTCTTCACAGGATAGGGAGGCAGAGGAAACACATAGCTCTTTCTCCTGAAGTGTCTGTTATGGACCTTGACAAAACATGGGACACTGCCATTCCCTGAGAATAACTGTACGTCTCTGTTGAATCTTGGGTAATAAAGTTGCACACTGAAATAGTGAAGATGTGACTAACAGAGTGAGCATGTAAATGGCCAGTAGCTCTTCAAGAATCAGTTTAGGCCTTCCACAGTGTCATCATTTGGGGTCAGGGCACCCCCCAAATCTGCAACAGAACGCTCTCTTCCCCTCCCCACCCAAAAAGGGAAGAAAGGAAATAAAGGAGAGAGACTTATCGATTAGGAAAGGAAACTAGAACAGCTTTACTAAAACATGAAAAGAATAATAACAGTAATAATAAAAAGTAAATATACACAAATATGTACAAAACTAGTATTGAACCCAATCCCTTCCTGATGGTAAATCCATCCCCGTCCCCACTGATGCTGTGGAAGGGCCCAGCAGCAGACGGGAACCGGGAGCTGGATTCAGGGATGCAGCCCAGAACCTGGGGCCCAGCCAAGGCCTGAGCTGGGGGCTGAGGCTGGGACTGGAGTCCTCAGGGTGAAGCTGAAGCTGCCAAGGCCAAACCGAGCGAGGAAGAGTCCTGAAGCAGAGAGAGCAGCTCGATTTCAGGGAAAACCAAAATGGTGAAAAGGCCAGGAGAGAAGGGGCAAGAAAGAGAGACCCTCGTGATCCTTCAGCTTTGGACCGAATATGACGTATATGGATATGGAATATCTTGTTGGCTATTTTGCTCACCTATCATGGCTGCTCCTCCCTGAAGTTACGGTCTTTATTTTTCTGCACCCCCCAGTGTTGTACACAGTCTATCAATGACCTTGGTTCACATACCAATCCTTGGTACTAACTATAAACATGGGGCGTTCTCACTGCTAGAAGCAGATGCTGCCTGTTAAACATGCTGCTAACTTCAGACAGACTTAGCTGAAAAGTAAAAGTTATAGAACAGAATTATTCTGTTCTAATCCAAATCAGGACACACAGGAAAAAATATGTTGGGATTGAAAAGGCAGATTACAAGCGCAGTAACTAAGAGCATTTCAAAGAAAAAAAGGACATTCTGACACCAGTGCCTGAGCACACAAATTACCTAGATTTTAGCATACAATATCTTGTAAGTAGCATGGTTAAGGGGCATCTGGGCTTCATGACTTTACAGGACTTATTACATTTATTGGATTTTTATTTACTGGTCACAAACATTGGTTCTTTTAGTTTATCTTGGTAGAAACAACCTTTATTCCCTCTGGCTTGATGTCAGGAAGATTCTCATGCAATTACTGTTTGGTTGTTTGCTTCTCAAAGGCAGCAGTCTTGTTTCTCTCATGTAAGAAATGCATGCTTTTCTAATGTGAACACCTCTGGTATTTCTGCTGTGAAGAGTATAGTGGTGCATGATTGAGAAGCTCATGGGCAGTATATCTGCATATTTTAGCACTAGTTATTGTCCTGCCCCTATAGTATCTATATCTTGGATATGTCCTGTTGTCACTCTCTGAGGACTTGTGAATTACTCACTCAGATGTTACTGCAATCCTAGAATCAGCAGTAATAGATGTGCTTCTGATTATATCACATATACACAAGAAAAGTTTAGGAATCTAATTAGTAAGAATTTCTAAACATTTTGGCTAAACTAGGAGTGAGCCTTACAATGATAAATTGGATTAAAAAACCTTAATCAAAGTAGTCATCCAACATAAATTTTAAACATGATCTTTCCTGTACAATGGGAAGTATGTTGGAGTAATACTGGAATAATATTAGAAAGTCTGTTTAGGGTTGGGGTTTCTTGTTATTTATTTTTGCATTCCATTTAGTATGAACAGTGAAACAGATCACTTACAAGGTTTTTTTCAGTAGGTTTTATTTCCTGGTTGTTATAAATTCTCCAAATGCAGTAAAGTTGTTTTCCAGGGAAGAATGTTACCGTTCAAAAAGTACATTACTTTTGTAAAAATTTTGCAGCATATTTCACAGTAGCATTTCCATTGATGTTAGATGTTGTAATAGCTCTTTCAGCTCTTGGGAACTTGGCATCATTGCATTAAAGTTACTTGACTATATTGCCAAGTCAGAAAGGGAGCACAGAACGATATGTTCAGGAACTTCTAATGTCTGCCTTTCTTATTTTATTTTTTAATTATTTTTTTTCCCTGACCCTTTGTGATATGGAGCCTCTTAGGGACTTTGTTCTTGTTTTCTTCCAATTTTAGATGTCGGGGTTTTTTTTACTTAGACTAAAAGTCCCTTAAAAATCTGTTTAGTCTATATATGCATCTGTACCTATAGTTATATACTTACATTAGGTAAATTTATTTAAATTACTTCATGGACTTGGCAATACTTGATAATACCCATGAGTTGTGAAAGTTGAGAGTGATTAACTTGTTCATTATGGAGGTGAAAGCATAACAAATGAATTGGTTTTATCACTCCAGGAGGAGAAAAACAACTGCATTTGATAGGATCCAGTTTTCCTTCACCTCAGCATTGGCTTCATCAGCCTCTGGGGATCTCTTCCCTTCTGTGGATTTCTGCAGTTGTCTCTGATGAAGATTCTGACATAATTCCTACATCAGAGAGAGTCATCTAATGCCACAGACCTTCTGACATTCTGTGATATCAATTTCCAGTCATGTGGCATAGATCATCCTTTCCTCTACTGTGCTTTAATCAGGAGATATATCAGATAGGATTTCTGACTACCAGGAGCATAGAAGGTCAACAAGTCAAGCCATGTGTTATTTCATATGCATGCTCTATATAGTCTGGTTTTTTCACTGGTGAACTTGACATTTATTTTAATAGCAGTAAAGTTTTGTTAAGTTAGACTGTTCTTTGATGTTGGTGAAGGAAGGTAAAATGCTATTCTGAAAACAATTTTCATCCACTCAGATATTTTTCTTCTCTGTGTTTGACCCATCTATTGCCAGCAGGGTGTTCAACAGGTTTATCTCTAAAGACCCTTGTAGAAATCCTGTACTTTTCATCTTCTTTTTGTCATCTGACGATATAATCATCCCGAAGTCCTAGAATTTGCTCCCAGCAAAAATCATCAAAGCATTTTGATTCTCAATACAGCATTTGACTGCAATTTTGCTAAAATAAATAATACTCTTTACACATCTATTACAATAAATTTTCACATCTGTTTTAATAGAAGAGCATTTTCCTGGCCTTTAAGATCTTCTACTGGTGTTTTCTGTGGTAAAAAATACTTTACAGTTAAAGGACTTATTACTCTCTTACTGTGGTCTACAAATATATATTTCCATTCTGATTTTTATAGTAGAAGAGGATCTAAGGTTAATATTAACATCAGTAGCAAGTCTTAAAGTGTGGTAGGCAATCACAAAAACAAGCACTGAAAGGAGAGGAGCTTTTCTGAGAGACCAAAAGCTCTGATTGTGCAGTATGAGAAGGACAGATCAGCCACGACCTCCACCACGATTCTGTGGACATCTGCTGTTTCTTCTTTCAGGTTTGTTTATTGATTCTGATTTGACATCATTTTGATCTTCCGTTGTCTGGCTGAACGAACCTTGTGTTTTCTGGGAATTTAAGAGAAAGGTCTATATTGAATGGAGTATGTAGGGAGTCAAGTGTGAAGTAGGTGTAGGAATTTTCTTGGATTTCTTTCAAAGCAGAAAGTATTTGCAGAACAGCGTATCTTCTTTTGGTGCAGATCGTTACTGAGAGGTCATAAGATCAAATTTCCTCTAATGAAAGCCTGCTATTTCAGTGGCCTATTTGTTCAAAATTAATCAGATATAACAATATAACATTAATTATATCCTGTCATAGTCATTATATTTGGGTGCTTAAATTAGCACTAACTTGCCTTCAATGGGGAAAATACTCTTGATTTAGCTGCTTTATAATGTGTGAAGAATCCTATTGGCTTCAGCAATGAGAGAGAACCCTGAATTCACTTTTTAACTTGGTATTTCCATTATTATGAACACTTGAATATTCTTATACTGATATTATCAGTATCTTCAATATTGTCTGTCTAAATTTACCTTTGATGGAGGCTATAACTACAAGTAAAATGGTAAAGTGGCTATGGCAATCATTTTGTAATCATTTGTACTTATAAACAATGATATTTTTGGAGCATGACATGGACATAGAGAAGCATGCATGCTCTGTCTTTCCCAGTGCCTTTTTTCATCCTGGAATTCGGCTAGTAGGAAGTAGCACCAATATTATTACAGGTAAAATACTCCTTCCATCCCCGCACTCAAGTATGACAGGGTTTTTTGTTGTTTCTTTTGTTTTGTGGGGATTTTTTGTGAGGTTTTTTATTGTTTGTTTGTTTGTTTGGATTTTTTGGGGGGCGTACTTTTGAGTTTTGGGGGTTTGTTCAGGTTTTTGTTTGTTTGTTTGTTTGGATTTTTTGGGGGGCGTACTTTTGAGTTTTGGGGGTTTGTTCAGGTTTTTGTTTGTTTGTTTGTTTGGATTTTTTGGGGGGCGTACTTTTGAGTTTTGGGGGTTTGTTCAGGTNGAATTTTTTGGGGGCGTACTTTTGAGTTTTGGGGGTTTGTTCAGTTTTTTGTTTGTTTGTTTGTTTTTTAATTGCCACAGAGTTCCCTAATTAAATAGTAAATCATCTGGTGACTGTGAAATCTAAGATATAAATCCCTCAAGAACCAAACTGATGGTAAGGCTGCAGGATATGTCAGTCCAATATTCAAACCATATAAAATGCTTAATTTATTCTGAAAATGTATTCTGTAAAAGAAGTGCAACTCACTCTTTTACTAAAACAACAGAACCATCTTTTTTTTTTCTTTTTTTGTTTTTTTGTTTTTTTTTTTCCTAAAAGATGTTCTGAAATTTCAGCTAGTGAGGGGCTAGTTCCCATTGCTCTGTCTTGCTATTTCAATTCTTTGGTGAATCACCTGTTCTAGCAAAGGCCTCAACTGTTTTTATTGACAAAAATCATGTTTTGTTCCATGTAAATGAGAACTACTTGTAAGACAATGCAGATGGGATCCATTTTCATGCTATTTTTTGTGTATATTAATTAAGGAACAGGCTGAGAATCCCATCCCAGTGGTAATTAATGTCTTTAATTTGGGGTAAGAATGACAAATATGAATTCTCAGGATCATATCCCAGAGCACTGCAGTGAAGATCAGGACTTTCCCCTTGCTGTATGTTCAGCCTCAGCACTTGACTGTCACCCTATGTCTCTGTAATTATGTATTCGCATTCCTCCAATATCATTAGGGTGCTTTACGAGGTATTACATTTACTCTAACAAGCTAGTCAATACATTAATATGTCCTCAAAAAGCAATAAATCTTTGTCCATCCTTCTTCCTCACCAGCTGGGAAAAAGAGAAGAAATAATGTATGAAATAATGAACATTAAGAAGGAGTAATGATACAAACTCTCAGCCTGACTTAATCTTCTCTATTGAGCAATGTTAACAAGTGTTAAAGGTATTGCAGGTACAATTTCAGCTAACACCTGTTTTGATTGTTTGAGTTTGTAAGTGGATTAGATGTGCTGTTACTCAGACAATCAAATAATTACTCAAGCGAATCTCTTTTTTCCAATTTCTATTGTTAGTGTGAAATGCTGGGGTTCACACCCCATTTCTGCAAGAGATGACAGGAGGTCAGGTAGGAATGACAAGTATTCGAATATTTGTAGAAAGACACAAGAATAATTTACTGTGTTTTAAGCATGTTGGTTGAAAGAAATCTGAATGTAAGAGAAAAACCTTTTTAATTTATTTTTCTGTAGTCAGCATAAAGATTTGCTAATGCTCACAAGTGGAAGAAGCAGTGCTCTTCATTCGGAGTTGAGTATGAGGGCAGACTCCATAGGGATGGAAGAGGACAGATACTAAAGCTTTAGTTGTGGTGTGGTTTTTATATTATTTAAAAGGAAACACAACTCATACTTAGTAATTAAAATGTAGTGGGGATTTTCTTCCACAACCTTTAGTTATAATTATTTTCTATAACTATATTCTCTATCCTACATTTTTCCATATATATTAGAAAGAATTCACCATCACTGCATTCTCTCTCCTCAGTTTTCCCCAAAATTTTGAGCTTGACAGATAGTATTTGTATTCCTGATTTACAGTATTCTAAAAAGATTATTGCTTTCAATGACATAAAACGTAATTTCTCATCTGATGTTTTTGGGATGCTTTGAAATTGTAGTAAGAAAGCAAACGTTATGTAAATACAAATTCTAAGTTGTTTGCTCAATAATTCATGAAATTTGTTCATGCAGTCTTCTAGGTTGCCTACTAGTAATGTGTCATCTTGTGAGTTCTGACACCAGGCAGCAGAGCCTGGAGGATCACCAGCAATCACAGGCAAATAATCACAGAAAAGGGCTCTCCATTCCATACAATGTGTTTGACACATTTAAATGCATTGGATTCACAATTTGTTAATTTGCAAGTACGCAGTGAAACCAACACCTGCTGGATGCAGCGATTCATGATAGATGTGTAGCCAACTACAAGAACAGACCACGGGGTGTGTTTGCTCATCCGCTTCTGATTTTGCCTGGGTTGAGAGAGTTGTAGTCATGCTCTGAGGAATGTCTCCAGAGCCCACTGAAGTTGGTGTGTAGTAGTAATTAGTAGATTACTAAGAGTAGTCAATTTAAATGACATGTTTAGCTATCACACCTTGTAAAGTGTTGAGCTGGATGGTGAGGTATGCTCAGAGAAACCAAGAGAAAATGGTAGGTCTCCAGTATTTTCAAAAATCATACTACTCAAATATTTTAACAGGGGATTAAAAACTTGGGTTTGACAGGTTTATAAATCATGTCTGTTAACAGGAGATGTATTGAGAGCTGTGATAAAATGTTAAAACTGTGAAGAATTGGCTGAGATGAAGCCTAGTATGGAAATACTGTATAGTTAATCTGAGTCACAGATGAGGCTGCACAGCATGCAAAGAATGAGTTTTGTTCACAAAAGACAGATCAGATATTCAGCTCTGTAACAGAAAACTGAAAAAAAAACCCACAACCAACCCTTTGTTCACTTCTAGTAGAGATCCCATCCTATGGCTGAGACTGCCCTTGTTGGTGCCCCAGGCTGTCCTGCTCCCAGCTGCTCTGCTCCCTTGTTGCTGCCTGGGAATCTCCCACTGCTTCACCAGCCCCAAGGCACCTCTAGCTCAGGCAGCACCTTTGCCCACCTCAAGCGAAGACCTAAAGCAAAGTAAGGCTGTGTGTGACGGGGGGGGAAAAAAAAGGAAACTCCCTAGAAATATACCGCTCTATGAAAAGAGTGTTTACAAATAAGAGTGTTTTAGAAAGGTTTGAGTGTGCTTGACCCTCTCAAGAAATTCACAAAATAATGCCTTTGGTTTACTGTCATTTTGAAGTATGTTTTGTTCCCTGTATAACTTCAATTTTCTTGTTTTCAAAATGTCCAACCTTTTAACAGGTAATACTAACTGTAAGTGATCAGTTAGAATAAAAACTGACTTACAGACATTTCAGTAGCTTACCAGTTGAACTGTGCACTGTTTGCTTACAAAGATATAGGGAAATAGTCTGCAAAGTTTTGTTTGCAATATACAAATACCAGTGAAAAAGGCATTTCATTCTTTGTCAAGTCACTGTAATCACGCTGATAGAAGATGAATTATTACTTTTTTCCAATGGCTTTGCAAAATTGAGTGTCACTTTGGTTGCAAAAGATTGGAAAACATCATAAAGTGATCACAGAGGGTTTTACTGTAGATGTGTAAGGATATATTCACAAAACTTGTATCCAACCTGTTATAGCATCTAGTTTTGCACATTGGCTAGGTGCTTCTTCTACTGAGGTGGCAGATAATGGCGAAGAGTAATTCTGGGTTTGAGGATTTATCTGTCTGCTGTGTGTTCTGACTGCAGTGTCCCAGATCCGTCTCCGTGTTACATGACCCTGTTTGAGCTGTCCACTCAGGGAAAAGAAATAGCATGGATTCTTGACCAGCTGCAAGCCCTATCACCCAATGTCCAACAAACTACTTAGTGTTTTCAGTGGATGAAATTCCTCCTTGTATAATGAGTCAGTATGAAACCTGTGTGCCATTTGAGATCTACCTGCATAAGACAATTGCCTTTTAAATAAGTACTGACTGATATGATAGTAACTTTCCATACTTACATAATCCCCTAAAACTGTAATAAACATATCTGTAAAATTGTTTGTCCAGAAGCTTCAGGTTGCCAAATCAATAAGGCAGCAGGAAAATATTGAGTTAATTAACTTGATAAATAGCTCGGCAAGCTCTATTTCTAATGGCCACTCATGATTTAATATACCACCATTGAAAGTTGGTGTGATAAGCATGAAAGGTGAACATTGTAGATCCACTTGTCTGGCAATTTTAGCTGAAATAACAATCTGCAAGTAATCAAACTACAGTGCTTTAATCTGAATGGCAGAGTTGTTACTCTGAAGCGTAACTATAGGCACTGCTTCTGCTCTTTGGAAGATGAAACAAAGACACCTGAAAGCTTCCTAGTCTTGAAGTGGTTGTGTATTGTATGTGACACATCTGTAGGATTAGAGCCTCACCTTGTTTGTCTCTCTAAAGCAAAGCTGGACATCCATAATCAATTCATGTACAATTTTGAAAACTGCCCTAAGAAAAACATGAGGATTTTTCTTGAAATGCCCTGGAGTTAGAACCTGACAATTTGAGCAATTTTCAGTTGAAATAGTAAGAGAAGATTTGAAGACTCACCAAGATTAATAAGAAGTTGTAATATAAGGTACACAGGAATACTTTCCTGCTCATAGGTCAATAAGATGTTGGTCTTGCTAACATCTTTCTTCATGCTCAGTTGAGACCCAGGTCGTGTTGCCTGCTTGCATGTGCTGGTTTCCACAAAAAGAAAACTGATGATAGGTTTTAAGGGATCTTTGTCATGCTCAACTAAATCATTGACTGATGTGCTGATACAGTGCACACCAGTAGTTGAATTTAAATGTAACCACAGGTAAACTCAGAAACATGTGTTTGCAGGACACCTGTCCTGTCTGGACCCAAGTTTCATCATTAAGCATGAAAGCAGCACAGAAGTGACAGCCCCAGGATGGTTCTTTCTTGTTTATTGCTTGTTTGTTTAGTTGTGTTTCATTTTTTTTCTGTGTCTTCTTTAGTGGAACCACTTACAGTGAAGAACTACAATGATATCGGTCCCAGAATAACTGGTGCTATGAACAAAGTAGTAGTGAAAGGACACGATGTCACTGAAACAAAAATGTTAATACTATCATGCCAGGCAATAAGGAAGGAGAGATCATGAAAATATGAATGAGTCATGGTAAATCTAAGGATCAAAGTAAAAAAAGTACCACAAAAAAGTACAAGTATCCATAAAACTTCAGGATGAGCAGCTGTCAGTCTTTCTAGGAGAGTTTGTTCAAACAATTCAGCAAAGATTTCCCTTTAAAACCAACTTAATTAATGTAAAAAAATTTCAGAAAGCATTTCCCTTTCGAAAGAGCCTTTTGTTGTCCCTGTGTGACTGAAAAGGTCTGTAAGTAGCACTGAGACTGCTAAATCTCTGGTGCAAATGAAGTGGCACACTGTTAAACATGACTATTAAATTATTTTCTTGGGAGCTGTTTTTGATTCATGTGGAATAGATTAAAAGTCTGTTTCAAATCCCAAAAGGTTTCCAATGGAGTATAATTATACATGAAACAGAATAAGAAATGCAGTCCAACAATTACTTTAATTAGATGGTGGTTACTGAAGCTGTCAGTGTGCCTAGTCCTACAAAGGACTAAGAAGGAAGAGTTAGGTAATGGAATTGTTGATAAATGTTTGCACTTCAGAGGAATTAATTATCTGTGTAAATAAATAATGGGCTAGGAAAACTACAATCAGCTGATGGAATTTGCCCTTCATTGTCACTGATGACATAATATCTATTTTAAAGACCAACTTGCTGCCTTAATAAAGCAGCCTTCAAAGGATAGAGGATCTGAAATTCGAAGTGATAAGGCTCAGCTTTAATAGCATTGTAAGCTTGGCATCAGTAGCACTAGAGGTCTATTTTTTTTTCCTGCTAGCCATTTTATCATCTAAATTAGTCTGACTACTTCAGAATGCAATAGAAAGGGTGAAGATATTAATTCTCCTTGACCAGTGAACTCTAGTTCTACTATAGATGCACTGTGGAGCCTCTGCTATTGCTCTGAAGCATCTGCCAGAAGAGGTCAGGTGAGAGGGACCAGTATTCGGTTCTGGACTAGAAGTTTTAACGTTCCTACATATGTGACTATACTTGTATTGCTACGGTGGTACATAGAGAAGCTGATAAAATTGGAGATCAGAATTTTGTAGCTGGGGGCTTTAAGAAAC
>WEIS01080305.1:1681-14321 GCA_013389965.1 Todus mexicanus
GGAGTGCCTGCTAGCAGTGCCAGGGGCATGTGTGGGAAAAAGTTTTTTTTCTTCCTTTTTTTTTTTTTTCTTTTTTCCTTCTAGTTCAGCACTTTGACTTAAAATATGCATCTAGCCAAGCTGTGCAAAGAGTGACTTGCTGAACAGAAGACTGTAAGGTAGGATTAGAGGCTCTGCTTAAGAGAAAATCTGCTTCAGCCTAAAGAACAATCCCACCACAAAATAAAATTAACTTTAAAAGTAATGAGATTTTCCACTGTTAGCTTAATAGCACCAAACCACATGTTCTAAACAATGTTGTTGGGTTTTTTTCTTTTCTTTTCTTTTTTCTTTTCTGTATAAGGACTCATTTTTGGTAACAAACGCCAGACTATTAGCCCTACTATTTTTCCACTGTTGTAGGAAAACGTGAACTCGTGCTGAGTTGCATGGTGAATCTCTCAGACATCTGTGAATCTGCCACCAATAAAAAGGCCTCTCAAACGCTAGCATGGAAGGACCAGTTCAAGGTAGAGGAAATGGAAAAAATGGGAAAAGAAGGAGCATCTCTTTGGATCTTTAACTCTGTTATTTTTTAGATTATATTTCTTCTGGGCTCCCAAAATCTTTAGCAACAAACAAGTTTTCTTTTAAAAAGTATTAAGTTATCAAAACATTTGCCAGCTCCTAATATTAAATCCTAGCAGTCAGCAATGTTTAAGTTCAACCATATCATTTTGCTGAGTAAGTCGTGCTAAAACTTAAAATTTTCCCCTCAAAATGATCTTTCCAAATGAGATTGATATTGTGAGAAAAAAAGAAAAAAGAGAAGGATGCCTTCATCATGAGGAATTATGGAATTAATTTTCTTTATACACTCTGTTTGCACAAGACATTTTTGTTAACTCTTAATAAAAATACCATTCAGCTGCTACTTTCATTGTTTTTATCCTGGGACCAATACAACATTGTCATTATTGGATATAAAGTGCTGTAAAAACAAATCTAATTTGTTACGTTTATTTTGATAAGAAATAAATATAAAGGTAGTGCATAGTTTGTACAGTGCTGCTATCATAGGACTCCTGGGTATAATTTATATAAAGAAAATAAAAAAGCATACATAACTTTCTAGTTGATTTCCTTTAACAGGGCTAATTGAAAACAGTTTCTGTTATTTAAAAGTAATTTATTTTAAATATACTTTTTAAAACAAAGTTCTTATTGATATTCATTTTAAGTATAATATTATCTCAGTGTGGGATACAAGTAAAAGGTCAAATCTTGTAGGAGTATTTTCTGTATGACTCAGTTCTGATCATAGATAAACTTATCGGGGAAACCAAATTAGTTAACCTTTTCAGTACCAAAAGCTTGTTCTAACAGGCCATGGTGGTTTCTTTCACAAACACAGAACTTCAAAGCTCACACTTTTGTTCTGAAACATGAAAAAGAGAGTGCTAGTTTACCTTTTTTTTTGTCTGATAAAAGACAAAGTCCAGTGATTTTAACATGAAATTAGACTTGTTGAGATTCAGTATATAGGCACAACAAGCAATACATTACAAATTTTTAGTCAAGAGCTGTTATGCTTGGTGGTACAGCAACAAAAAGGCGCCATTTTTTACTTTCATTATGCCTTCTGATTTATGGACATTGTTAAAGGATGTATTTTTTCTTGTCCAGTAACATAACCCTTATGTATGGATCTGATTACTGGAGCACTGAAAGATGCTACGTGAACAAAATGGTTGTAAGCGACATATCTCTAGGAACCAGCCTCTTTACGTATTGCTTGATAGGTTTTTCAATTCCTGTCCGGTTAACCAGTTTGTGACATTTCTCAGAAGTCCCTTCAACTCTGCTTCCTTCTTTATTGCCATCACAGCAACGCTGACAATTCAGAGGCTTGGGTTGCTTCAATATATGCAGTCAAACTCAACACCAGAAACTGCCCTTCTTTATTAAGGCCAAACCCAGAGTGATTGAAAGACTTTAATGGATCTCAGATCTGGGACCACACTCATGTCTGAGAAAAATTCTCTTGGACGTTAGCGAGCCGAAGTCTTCTTTGTGTCATTCGTGCAATCTCACCCGTACAAGCACAATTTTATGTGGTAGGTGGGGGACAGTTTGACTCATGGTAGCTTTTGCCTGCAAACTCAGTTCTGCCACCTTACTCGTTTTGCATAGGATTTACTCTAATTGACTTGCGAGAAAAAGTTGTGCTGCAAGGGGTTGGGAGTGGTGAAGTCTTTCTCCAATATAGCCCCTGGAGAGCTACATTTCGGACACTATCTGGTGAAGAACTCTCAAGACACGGCTATTAATGATATTTCTCATATTCAGTGAATTAAACACATTAAAAATATCCAAGGGTGAAGAAATCGAGAAATCTGGTCAAAGCATACGCAGTGCTAGCTGAGCTGTAGGAGTATACTGGTTCTGCACAGCAAAAAGTAAAAACAAAAGTCTGTAAGATGTGTCCCAAGCTGAACTTGAACGGGCTTAGAGTGGAAATTTTGTCAGCCCTGGTCATACGCAGTGAAACATTCATCTCATGCTGGCAGTGGCAATGAACTTCTTTTTTCTTCCATGATTTACAAAATATGAGCAAGTAGGTAGTTAAAGCATTTCAATTCTTCCATGAATGGAAGAATTTTACATGGTATTTTCTGTACAGAGAAATAACTGGCGCTTGGGGAATTACTTTGTCACTCTCACAAAACATAATTTCATCCAAATGGGCAAAATAATGCAATTATCTGGTCAGATAATGCAGCACACAGTGCATACATGGGCAGTGAAGATAGGCCTTTATTCCATGAACAAGAGATAATTGCTCTGGAAAACTTGCTGGATCACTTTAATTATTAAAAGAGCAAATTCATGGTTTCTTTGTGGACTAGTCACACTGTATAGTATTTTCTTTTTTGTACTATTTAAATTTAGATTGATTATTCATACTTCCTGGCAGTGGTTATAAGAGGAGGATGACTGAGAATTTGGTAGGTGAGTTAATCTCATTTTTACTGTGTCTCTAGATCCACCCACTTTCCCTTCATATGACTCAATACCAAAAAGTCCTTACAAGTTTTGCAGAGTGAGACCAAATTACTGACCTCCTGCATCCCTTTATCTTCTCTTCTGCCCTGTTTTTGCTGGTCTCCTTTTTTCTTCTGCACATTTCTTATTTTTTAGCCTGTCTCACCAGCCTGACTCTCAGGTCACCTCCATACATCTCCTGCCTGCAGGTGTCTGGTGCGATTTGATGCCAGGGAGTCCGTAGAGAGTGGTTAGGTGGCCACTGACTCAGTGGGGTGAAGCCCTGAGGTCCCCAGCAAAAACCCATCTTCAGCCTCATTCCCAGAAAATGACCACGATCTTAATATCAGTAAGGAATTGCTCAAACATAAGGACTACAGAAGCCCAGTGGATTTGTATGAGTGAGTACAAACTCGTGTTGAAGCTATTCTTCCTGTTGGAGTGTTATAGCTCGTTCCCCTACAGTGGGTGTCAGGGGACATAACATATATTAGCCCCACTTTCAGTCGAAGTGGTTGTAGAGGTTGTGTATGAGTCTCCTCTCTTCTATTTAGCCGATTATTTTCATGTGGCTTTTAAAAATGCTGGTAACTTTGCGATGATTGTTGCATTTGGTTCCTTTGGCCACGGAGCAAAGGGAAAGGCGCAGATGTGCACACACATGAAACTGCCTTGCAAAATGGGGTTAAGCTATAGAAAACAAATCTTTTTGGTGTTCTTGCGCTAGTGGTGACACTAGCCTTTGGTGAGGATTTTTAGTGGGAATTTTGCCCCAGCTGTGATGCCTCTACATGTTTCTCATTGTGACTCACATTAAAAGATGATTGAAACAGGCCTGAGATGTGCTACTGGGCTCATTATCTGAGATATTAAGGAAGACTGCAGATGGCTCAATGTGTCTTTTAACAGACATATAAAAAAATTGCCCCGATGTCAGAGAAGTACAAAAATGATGAGTGCGACTGTGGTGCTGTTGTGCTCTCATCTGGCTTGGGGAAACAGTTTACAGGTTTTAGGAGTCAAACCTGGAGAACTTGAAAGCTTAGCAGTGACAGTTCTGAGCTAGAGGAAGGTTATCTTATTTTCCCCCCAAATATATATATTGGTCTCAGAAAAGATATTACCTCTTTCCACCAAACCTGACCACATTCACAGTCCTAGACTATCCTGGCTGTGATGACAGTAAAAGTACCTTCAGCTTTTTATTTTCTTTTCCATTTCAAGTCCTCTAAATTATATGTTGACATTCTCACTGCTAGCTGAAGAGCAGTATATCTCACAATATTCCTGTTTTCATGCGACGTGACGTTAAGGAATGTGCCCAGAACAGTGTAATGTGGATTTCACCTGCAGCCAGGTATGAGGAGTGAACGTTGTCATGGCTGCCAAAGGATGGGTTCATCAAGGAGTTGAAGACTTTGAATCAAAAATGGGGAGCTGTGAGTGTTTTGAAGGATGCGATCTTAGAGATTTCTTTTACCTTCAGCTTCATGCAAAGCTGAACCATCTCTCACAAAGAAATCAGCCTTTCTGGCTGAAGTGATAAACGATTAATTGAGGGTTTCTGCTTCCCAGTGCTTTGCATCATCGAGTACTCATGTCCATCATTAGTGATTATGGACCTGAAACCTTTCCACAATTGCTGTGGTTACAGTTCTGCAAGTAGGAAGCGATAGTGAGATATGATCGTGGAGCGTGGTCCTCTTGTGTCTGTGGGTTGTGTGGTCTACTTTAAATGTTGACTAAACACAGTGTCCCACCACAGCTGATTTTTCCATGCAATACGCTATTTCTAATACATCTGAAGCCATACAGTTCACCCATTGCCCTCTCACTGCTTTTTTGTGTTCCAAGAACAAAAAAAAAATCTTTCTTTCTTTCTTTCTTTCTTTCCTTTTCTTTCTTTCTTTCTTTCTTTCAGCTAGGGGAGACAATATGTATGCTTTTAATGTGCTCTTTGACTTACTACCCAGCTGCAGAAAGTGCTCCAGTATGCAAGTACAGGAGATGTGTTTATGCGTCTGGTCATCTCTGGAATGCGTAGCCACTGAGTGAAAAGCTGGGAAATTCTGGTGGGACAGGTGTGCTGACGATGACCTGCCAACACCGACAGTCTGATCACTGATGGCGAAGAGGGAACATGGGTTCAGCTGCAGAGCTGAGGGTCTCCAGCACGCTTGGAGTGAGCAAACTGGGAGGCTGTATATCTCCTGGTGACTGCTCCAGTCCCTTAGTGCCTTACAACTGACACTCAGCAGTTTGTACGACTGGGCTTCTGCTGGCTAAAGAGAAAAAAGACATCTGCGCAGAAACTCTGTGTGTGCAAAAGGCCTGCTAGAAAACTGTTGAAATTAAAATGATCACACATGTCCTTCAGCTTAGGAAAAGAGAGCTCTAAGTGAGAGCATGTGTGCTCTGACTCTTGGGCTGAGAAAATGTCAGTCTGATGTGCTTGGGAAGTTCATATTGATACAAACAGGGAGACTCCCTGCTGCCCACAGATTTCCCACATAAAAGTCCTACTGGTAGCCGTGGGAACTTAGCAGCAGCCACGCTGTGGCTAAAGTCACCACTCTAAAAATGTAGTGAAATTAGTGTTCATAAAAGTGAAAAACATGCCACAAGAATGAAGATGTTCTGATTCACATGCCGTGAGTTCTGGCTTAAAAAAAAAAAAAAAAAAAGGCGCATTTAAATTTTAAACTTTGCAGTTGCTCTGGTTTCGGAAAGGGATTGCTTGTGAATTTTAAAAAAGTTCCACTGAACAAAAATCTTCGCTTTTCACAAATTAGTTTGTCACACCAAAACATAACAACCCCCCCACCCTGAGTCGTGCCTGTGATGTGACACTGGTCCTTCTCACCAGCCCCGTGGAAAGGGATGATCCTGTGCTGCACAGTGGCCCCTAGTGAAACAGAGTAGTTTGTTCCAGAGTCTGTGAAATAATTTCCAGCAGCTGGGTTGTTATTAATTTCAATTCTGCCTTCCAATCTGACCCTCACCTCACTCAAAATTTGCCACTCACTTTGTATATTTTTAAGACAAATAAAAAAACCCAAGGGAGGGTATGGCGGACCAACAGACTTGCCCCAGTGTAAATTGCACATGAGGCAAAGGTAATACTAGCGATAATGCAGCTGTTGTAGCTTAACAGTCTCATTTAGCACCATTTTAAGTTTGAAGTTCCCTTTTTTTGACTTTTTCTGCTATGCCTACTGTAAGGAGAAGGAACAACTACGCTGGTTGTGACTCTTGCTGGCAGAATTTGGATTTGTATGTTGCATCTCTGTTCCAGCTACAGACACCCATCCTCGAACAGGTACTTTTGTCCCTCACAGCTTCTTTTTTAATTGCACCACAAGCATCTGAAACATCAACTGTATAGCCAAAGCATTGGTTGAGGCTCTCTCTCTGTGTCCTATCAAGCCTGTTTTCCTTGATTTTCTTGAGAGATGCTATGAAGCGATGAGCATCATTCTCCCCTTCCTCCTCATGGCTTTCCCTCTGCCATCACACCATCTCATGGAGGAGCCACCAAGCTGACACCTCGTCCAGCCAGGTATTGTACTCACCAAGCACACACGATCTTCCCATCCCCACCCCCATGCCCACAAAAGCTTATGACAGCAGCAATCTCGAAAATAAAACAGGAAATGATTTCAATAGGGGATGTGGTAGCTGACAGAGAAAAGTGGAGTAGGTCTAAAGTGCAGTTGTTCTGAGGAATGAGTATTTGTGCAGCCTTTCATGTGGTAGAGGGACCAGTTCTTGTTTTTGTTGTTGCTGCTACTGAGACCTATTGTGGTGGCTGTCCTCATGGCCTGGGTCTGAGCGCTGCCAATTGCAGTGTGGCAGGATTTTTCTGGGGCTGTGTGGCCCCAGGGTGCTATTGCACATACTCGCTAGTACATGGGCATTGCATGATGATCTGGCCTACGTTCAGGCCATTGTGATAACCCCTTGACTTCAACATCACAACTACATCCTTGCACTAACTGCAGCTGGGATAGCTGTGATCTGGCCGGTAAATAATTCACTTGCCCACCACATTCCAGTACGAGATACTGTTTCAGTCTGATGCCTGAAGGAAGTACCTACCCGGTCTGGTACTTTTTCTGAGAAAAACTTTTAGCATTTGCTTGAATTATTGAATGGGAAGACTTCAAATGCCCCAGTCCTACATGTTACCAAGAGATCTTCATCCTCTCCATTTTCTTCTGGGGAATCAACTGGAAAGAAGAGAATTTGGGTGAGTGCTGCCCTGGGAACACTGAGCAGCTGGAGCCTCTGAGACTAAGATGCTTCTTGACCTTAGAAAGATGAGTGTTTTCTTGGAGGTAATGTCTTGGGCTTGGAAATGCACTTTTGGTCAGCTTCCACCAGCTTTGTATTTACAGTGAACATTCATTTCTCTCACCAGCTGAGTTAAGTGTTTTTCTCCTGTAGCATTCAAATGCTTGGAATAGCAGTTCAAATCTTTCCCTGCCTTCAAACACAAACATACCATATCTGGGTCAGGAAGTCCCTGACCTCCAAATCACTGGAGGTTGACAGACTATATCATGGTAGTTTTATTATAGGCTTGCCCTAGTCTTGTACTCTTCCCTAGGCATCTGCTATTGCCAACATTAGAGACAGGATATTGAGCTAGAGGGACCTTTGGTCTGACCTCCTATGGACGTTTTTATGGTCTTTTGTCTTTATCTGGGGCCTCCAGAGGCTAATAAAGATTTTGTAAATATAAAGAATTCGTTGTGATCCAAGAAGAAGTTGTGAGCATAGAAGGGCTCTCCCAGGCCTGCACTCCCTGGGAGCAAAGGTCTGATAAGAGAAGTGGGTGTCTGGCAAGTGCTGATGAAACAACTTCCAAAGTCTATCAATTGCTAGATAGATGGTCCTCAGTGGGTAGTGAAAATAACTGTTTCTAGACACTTCTTAACACACGCTTCTTCATACAGTGTAGGAATTAATAAGCTCATGCAGTATATAATTTATCATTTAGGTTTGCTTCTAGCATTAGCCCACAGCCTCATTGGAAACAGCAGATCTACCTATCACCATTGGCTTCATAGTTGGTTTCTTCAAAGGATAAAGAGATCCCCAAAGAGGTTCTGTGTCCCCTTCATCAGCCCCTGAAGACCTACTGAGAAGTGTAGATATTGGTGCTTGTCGTTCTCTGTTATCTAAGTGGAGCAACTCCAATAACATGAAACTGTGCACGGGTGTCAGGCTTGCTGAGACATATGGTGTTTGTGCTGCCACTGGAGATGAGCTCTGAGATATCTTCAGTGCACCAGGAAATGCCAAGGGGGTTCTGAGGCAGCAGAAGAGCATCTTCTGAGGTACTCTCAGCTTGTTTTGTCTTCTGCTTTCCTCTCCAATCTGTTTGGTCAGAAAGAGCAAGCAGGACAGAAATCCTTTGTGTAACTCACTTTTCCTTTTCCCTTTTCAGTTTGCTTTTGAAAGGTGTTTCTGCATGACTGAGAGAGGACCTCAGCCAGGCAATGAGGGAGGCTTGCCCAACCAGCCCCAATACCTGACCTGTGCCTCTCCCTCTTTGAGGCAGCAGAGCTGCTTTGCCAGATGAGGAAAGAGGAAAGAAGGGTGAATTTTTTTGATGTGAAAAATGAATGAACAAACAAATCAGACAAGGATTTTTAAAAATCCTGTTCTTTTTCTATCTTCCCTTGGTCTTCCACGCCTAGAAAAATCCCCTTCAGTATGACATTAAGCCTGTAAGAACTCCTATTCTCTTTTTAGTCAGATGTTGTTGAAGGGTTTAGAACTATGGTTTTGAAGTCCTACGCTGAAGCTGCTTAACCTTCACTTGCTTCATTGCAATACCTGTGTCCTGAGGTGGAGCTTCAGTATTGACAGTCGTAAAGCAGATGGTGTCTTTAAAATCAGGCTCTACATTCACGTTTTGTGAACTCCCAAAATAGTCATGAAGATCCAGCTCTCTGTGTGCCCAACCCTGCCACCCCCTGTGCCCAAAAGGGTCACAGCCCTGTGTCTGCAGCCAGAGCGCATCGCCAGCACAGCAAATTCTGTAGAGCTCGTCTAGTTACCCTGGAAAGAAAAAAGGTTTCGCTTGCACAGTAGGTGCCTCCCTGAATATTGTAAAGCTTTAAGTAATCCAGTATTTTGATCAGAATGAGCAAAGTGTGTGATCCTACTTAAAAACTTTCTAAGAAACGCATCACGGCTTGACAAGAGTCAACAATTTGCTTAACCTTATTGAAGTGTCAATGCGATACACAGCCTGAAAAAAACACTTCGCATTGAAAAATACTCCCTTCTCACAAGAGCAATTGAAATGGCTGGTGGGGATTCTGCTACCAAACTGGAAAACACCTCAGAAGCAAACCCACGACAACTCATGGAAAGTGTAGGTTGCTTCTAGAAAGTTAAAAGTATATGAAACATAAGTAAGCACTTTTAAAACTGTTATGGCTGTCTGTGCATGAATCTCACTTGACTAATCTGTGGGGATCCTTGTTACTCATTTGGGGAGGGAGGCAAAGATCTCTGAAGTCAATAGAAAGACACAGAGTGATTTCAGGCGGTTTTAGGTGAGGTCATGCACTTTGCTCCCTCTTACTGCCAGCATCCTCAGTATGCACTGCCATCCAAGCCTTTGGTGGCCTCTACAGCTCCTGTAGCAGTATCTGAACTTCAGTGAGAAGATGCAGTTCTGAAGGTTTATGTTTCTGAGGTGCTGGCCCATCCCAATCACCTCACACAACGAGCTGGGAACTTCTACAAACATGTCCAAGAGCATCCTTCCACCGATGGTAGACCAAGCAGACCTGGAAATGAAGTCTTCTGAATATTTTTTTGGTAACAAACCCCTAAGGCTGTTTTTCCTACCCAATGCATAAGGTAAGATGGTTTATGGAGGGATTAATAGCATCCTTTACAAATGCTGAAGTCATAAACATGCACGTGACTTTACTGCAAGCAGGGTCAATGCACAGGGTTTGCTGAAAGGCAGCAAACATGCAGGCTCACCTCAGTGGATGGATTTGACTCAACTTTAGGGCTGGGAAATAAAAAGGGCAAAACTCCAAAGCTACAGTTTACTGCCTGGTATATTTTAACAGAAATATATCCACAATATAGCTGGTGTCTGCAGTCAGTTTTTGTGAAGATGGCAGTGGCAGCTGATCGAGTTACCCAGAGGCAAACGCTGCACCTGGGCTGTCCGGGCTCTCCCCATGACTGAGGCTGGTATAGGCTGCCACGTCCCACAAAACTCCACCGAGGAGGACGGGTGTGATCAGCAGCACCACTTTCACGGGGTGCTCAGAAATCAACTCTGGCGTCGCAAAACAGGGCGTTCTCTGGGGAGGCCGAGCGCTGGCTCGGTGTGGCGGCAGGGACAGCTGTTGAGCGTGCAGACAGCCACCCACCCACAATGTCTGCAATGCACACAGCTGCTGCCTGGCTGCATTACAAAGGTGCCTCGGCAGCAGCACATGGGCCGGCCGCAATACCGGCGGCTGCGAGCTGCACTCAGGCTATATTTTACAAGTTCATTTTCTATGGCACTGCAAGCACAGGCATGCTTTTATAGCATCTAGAGCATTTCGCTGAATGATTTGGTAGTGCGCTACTGACCAGACAGCACATTTCCAGATTTAGATTATAGGAGGAAAACAGCAAGTGGTAGGTTCAAGTGCAGGTCAGTAGATATGTTATACCAGAGCTCCTCCGCCAAGCACTGGAGTACTTGTGCTCCCCTGGGACCAATACTGTAAGCTGTGCTCAATAGAGATGGCCTAAGGTGTTTGCTTTTATGATTACCAGTGCCATTCACACTGGGAAAATGCTGTTATCACATTGTAAACATCATTTTTAATATCATGGAACCTTTTCGGTTGGTATTTGGGTTTCAAACACAGATGGACGATGTTAATTTTCTCCTGCTCTATAGATGAATTAAGCAGCATTTTAGCAGGAGGTTTTTAGGAATGAAAAGAAGGGTAGAGTGGAGAGACAATATTCTGAATCTGCAGATAGGCTTGGTTTTAAACAACCACTAGTACCAGTAAGCACTATTTGGAGTAGAAAAGGAAGGAAAAGCTGTAATTCAGACCATGAAAAGCAAAATCAGTGCTGGTGGCCACACTATGGATACACAAGGAAAAACAAATCCAGCAACGCAATGTCATTGGCATTCAGCACGAACTAGCAACATTTCAATACCTCAGTCCTAATCAAACCCGAGTTTACAGTGTAAACCATCTTACTGACCCAGCTCATAATCACCACCTGAACGTTGGTGGGAGAGTTATCTCCTGATGATCTGAAGAGCAAATCAGATCTTGATAATGATGTGTAGTAATTGCAAACTGGCTTTGAATGCTGCAAAGGTTTTTCTAGATTACATTCTGTTTAGTTAAACTTTAGATCACCTTTTGCACGGCCAGATTCTCTTTAAAGACAGATCCAGGGCTGCACAAGCCCCCTCTCCCCACTCTCCTAGGATAAATGGTGATTGCTGAGAGCACAGCGGTTGCGATATCATCAGAGAAAGCTGCTTACTGTTTCATTGCCGCAAGAAATAAAGCACCCTTTCTCACTCTCACTGGGCTGAGCTGCTTGCGAAAGCGCAGCCTGGGCCCCAGTCATGTGTTTGCTGAGTAAGATCTGGCCCATGTAGGAGTTAATAATGAATAACCTGCCCAGAGTTAGGGTTCAGGTTGCTCATGGCTCCCCCACATCTTTTAACACATTGATATTTTTAATGTCAGGGCACGTCTCGTCCCTGGAGATCCCTTATAATATTTTTTTTGGAAGGTAGTCCCCATCTCTGGGCACAAAGGGAATGTGAGTGCTGCCTCTGACCCAGGGATGAGGAGGGTGAGGGACAGAGACTGTACTTGCACTGGCAGGAGGTGGGGAGGAATCACCTGCCCCCAGCATTATGTGCTGACTTGGGCTTTATTTGAAATATTTATTTTTGTGACAAGGAGACTTGGAGTGGTTGCAAAGGTGGAGTATTGGCAGCTTTATGGCTTGAGGCTACGACATGTCCTTTGGGAATGCTGGCTTTGGTGTGGGAGCTAAAAACACAATAAAACACACAGACCATAGCATTTTTAGGCCAACAAGGCTTATTTTCAAGTATCGCATCTTTCTCCTTTCACAGCAGCTCAAATCCCAAATTCCTGCTTTAGATCTTACTCAGACAAACCTTCTACAGACCTGCTCCTATCCAGCCCAGAACTGACCAAACCTTCAGGTCTTGACCCAGAAGGTACAAAACAACACCGAAATGAAGGTTCACAGAGCTACACCCCTTTCATTAACCTAGTTTCTGTATGACGCAGGCACATCTGACTGCATGACGATGCTGTGCACATACGGCAGATGCTGTTCATTGAGAAGACATTTGATTTGTGCCGTGCTTCTTGCAGCACATCGTGCTGCACAAGACCCCTACACTCACCCTCGCTCAAAGGATGGAGCTGAGGTGAGGGAGAAGGGGAAAAGGAAATGTTTAGATCTGTCTTTCAGAAGTAAATAGCTTTTTCTTTTTTTTTTTTTTGGGTTTGGTGTCTGGAGTCAACGTTTTTGCACAGGCAAAGTGTGCCAGACAGTGCAGACAGTG
>WEIS01080310.1:2547-13393 GCA_013389965.1 Todus mexicanus
CAAAATAAGATATCGAGATAGGCTGCTCGTGGGTTGTAGTGGTCTGGGTAGCATGAGTGTTTGCTCGTTACAGATACCATGGCATTCACTTAAATGAAGAGATGGCAGCCAGATTTTGGGGGACTTTTATGTATCTGCATGGAGCACTATGTGGCATCCCTTGTTTTTTTAGGTGTGAGCTCTGTAGAATCAGCCAAATTCTGCTAGTAGAAAGCTATTTTTCCTTGGATTTCTGAAGAGTAAGATAATTAAGGGATAAAACCCCCCACTTCTGTACTTTGAAATGGAAAGAAGAACCTATCATGTCTATTTAGGAGCATTTTTTACCACTTCATTATATCTTCTTTAAAAGCAGTACTTAACACTGGATGAAAAGAATACTATGGAAAAAAAAAGTAATAGGCTAGACATTTTGAGCAGCTGCACTGATAATGAACGTAATCAACTGTCTATCAGATTTTTCATTATAGATCCAAGTTTTCAGAAGTTAATGTAAAAATTCCTAAACAAAATGTACCATAAGTCTACATTTAGTCACAATTAATTATGAAAAGAAATGTATGCAAATTAGTTCTCATTTGCCAGAGGTTTGAATGGCAGCCTGACAGCTTTTGAAGATCACTGCAGTTGCCAGAACGATTCCCTACGTAATTTGGGAATTGAAATTATTTTATAATGGCAATCTTTTTAGACAATTACAAATACCAAACCTGTGACTGAGAATATATGCTAGATGGGTCAAGTACAAAACCAGCAACATACCATTCTCTTGGGTTTGTAGCCTCTAGCTGCAAATGACATTTCAGCTTGAAAATATCCAGGAAGGTTGGAAGCAAGCAGCAGTGTTTGTCTTAGATAAACTGAAGAAAGATGATACATTAGATTTTGCAGTTGAATTTGTTGTTGTGGTGATTTTTTGTCTCTCTCACGGATGAAGTTAGCAACTGATGGGGCTGTTAAGTGATTGCAGGAGGGCTCTGAAGGTGATCCATGAAATCATGACTGGGACAGCAGGTCTTTTGTATAGTGTTTAGTTGAGATTTTTTTTTTTTTTAACTTTGCTAGTATATTTAGCAACAGCTTTTACTTAAGTTTTTTGCATAACAGTGTTACTGTCTGACTGCATCTTGTCTTTAAGGTACTGCGAAACAGTCTGCTCTTGCCAGGGCCTTTCAGAATATGTAGAGTCCTGTAACATAATATACCTGTATGGGATTTACACTTGGAGATTCAGAGACTCCCAAGTTTATTTCTGTTGTTTACAGGCAGGCTGTGAGCCCATCATGCTGCAGAACCAACACAGAAGGGATCATGGAGATGCCTTAGTGTGTCTTCCCCACCACCTTCTGTATTTCCTTCTTTAAAGCCTTCTGGCTGTTCTATTATTTCAGCTATGGAAGAGTTGAATTGATAGAGGAAAATAAACGTGGTGAATGGATGCTAATGCAGGGCCTACTTGGCTTTTTCTCAAGCCGTTAGGTGACATTTCAGAGCTGCTATGTGAATTTTGTACCTTTTGCCTCCTGTTAAGATTTTTTTGGAGCAACGCTTTTGATTGTTGTTCTCCAACAATAAGACAGAGTTATAACACCTACATGTCATGTCCTGGGCCTCAAATCCAGCAAAGTCTGTGTCCTGCTCCCAGTCTCAGGTCAGACATTGCTCTGGGGCACACTGAGCTCAGAAAGCAGCCCAACTCCATCATGTCAGCTTCGGAGATAGGGTGCTTGGAGATGGTCAAGCTCTAGTCAGACAGCGAGGCAGATGAAAGTAACACCTCAGACTCATGTGCCTGGCCAGCTTGTGTTGCTGCTGATGTGCAGGCAAGCTCTGGTACTGGAAGGAGATTCAGATAAGGACGGGAATTTTTAACACTTGGTTTCTCTCCAGGTATAATGTTTTAAATACAACTTCTTTAAGCTACTAGGAAGAATGGAGCTAATACTATGCTGCATCCTTGCCAGTGAGCAAAGTTAAATTCAGAAGTGCCTTTCAGATGCCGTGTCACTGGGCTGCAGGGATTTGGATGAGGCCACCTGCTACCTCACAAGGGTGGCCGCTTCCCAGCTTCCTGTGAGGTCACGAAGTATAAAGCAGACAGCTGAATGATTGCTTCGTCTCAAGGGTGGGAAATAAAATCTAGATAAGGCAAAACAGATTGTGTAACATTGGACTGAAAAAGGGAGAGGAGGGAAGCACTCTAGATGATACCTGAATAAAGAGTTTTTCCCACCCATTAGATGTTTTTGAAGTGCCTGGTAAAGTTTTGCTAAATCTGTCTGGTTTATTCCAGTACCAGTCCTCCTTTACCCTCTTCCATGCATGTTTTTTGCTCTGTTTTGCTCCTGATACAATTGGCTTTTGACAGGGGAAGCCAGGAAGATTTTGACTTTTTTGTGTTCTGTTTTAAATTACTAATGACAGGAGAAGAGAGATTGTGCTTTCTGTCTCGATGTGATAGATGGCCATCGTGATTGTTATCCTTCAGTACAGACATGGAGAGTCACCAGTGATTTAAAAGCAAGAAAAAAACCAGTCATTACAGACAAAAAACAAAGCTTATTTTTGAAAGCAACAAAATGGAGTCATTTTAAAATTACACCTACAGAAATGTTACAGAACTTAAATTTTCTCTGAAAACTTAATCTTTCATAGTTGTACTGTCAAAACTATGTTCAGGTTATGCTATGTTTTGTTTTTCTTGTGTGTGATTTCCATGTGTTCAATGTCTTAAAGAGCAAAAGTGATCTTCACAGTGCTGAGGTTTTAAGAAAGGGCTCCTCTGTTCTTGAATGCAGCACCGTCTATGTGCAATGAAAAATATGGTAGAGATTCCTTTAGCACCATTTTCACCGTATTATTTTCTCTTCACTTACAGCATAGAACTTGTCTTGGAAAGATGTATTTAATGGGCACATCATGGGTATTTCAGAAGTCACAGAATTTACATTTTAAGTTTCCAAAGGGAAAGATAATTCTTGTTTATCAAGGGGATAAAGTTTAGAAGATCAAACATACCCAGTCTGAAGACTGATTTGCCATACTTCGTTCTCTCTTTCTCCTTCTCTTTCCTCACACCACTTTATTACCTGATGCCCTTAAGCAGCCTGTGCATAGTAGATGTGTTAGTGGATGAGGACATTTTCTGTTGCAAGTAACCATTGTGTCATATTGTTCTTTTTCAGAGTACATTGAATCTCAAAGTAGAATAAAAGAAGTTACTTTCCTTCTGACAAGCAATAGGGTGATTGTTGAGCTGCAACTTTCCAACCTTTCTCTCTATGCAGTTATGGGGTGGGATTAAAAAAGGTGCTGCTGCTAGTATTGTCTCTATTGAAATCTATCTGCAGAGCAGAGGCTGATTTGATGAATGATGCANNTGCAGAGCAGAGGCTGATTAGATGAATGATGCATGTTGGATGAAACATTTTTTGAAAGCTAAAGCTAAATGTGGTGCTTTAGATAATACCGTAACAGGTGCTATTATTTTCTTCCAACAGTTACCCTGCTGTATGTGAATTCCTACAGCACAATAACTTGTTATCTATACTCCGAGCTCATGAAGCCCAGGATGCTGGGTGAGTATGTATGGAGAGGGAGCAGTAATAATGAATAATGGTTTATTATTGTCACACAGAGCAAGGAAAGAAGGAACAACTGAGTGAGACTGAACTGGAAAACTTAAAATTAAGTTGTAATAACTCGCACATTCTATTAATCCTATAAAAGCATACACTGGAATTAGAGTGTCTTTTACATGATTGTTACTAACTTACAGGACTTAATGAATCCCCATATATCCCACTTGCTTAGCCTTAGTGACTTTAAGTGGCATAAAATGACCAAATGTTACTTGGATACCAAACTTGTGAAGAAAAACAAATTCAACTCAGAAGAAGTTTGCAAATGTACCTGAGGTTTCTGACATGCTGATTGCCACAATGCCTGGAAAGTGATTTGGCTTACAAAGGCCAGAACTGTTAAGTCTTTCACACCTACCTGAAACTTCTGAGCCTGCTAATTTTACACTTTATCAAGAAAATAAACTGGTGGAACTCAGTAGCCAAAAAATATTTTATGCAGCAGCATCATTGATGAATTTAAGGAGCTTATTAAGACACTGAGTGCAAAAACAATCCAGGTCAGACACTGAGTGGTTTTGGAAGTTCCCTCAGACTACTGCCAGTGTAAAGATAGAATTATCTATACTGCTTTAAAAAATTATATATATATATTAAAAAAAAATCTAATCACTGAAATGTACTGTGCTTGTGCGATTTTAATGATGGATTGGTATCTGAATAAATAGCTTTGCATATCTTGCATAAATTATTAATATGTTTATTTGGAGGTGGAAACTTTACCCAACCTGAATAGCAATACAAGATAAAGTAGCAAGATTGTAGGAAGGAGGTCAATACTCACTATGCATATAAAAAGCTTTCTGAATGTTTGAATTATCACATACTTTAAAACATCAATGCAATTAAAAGCAAGCTATTACTCTGCTAAAAGTAACTGACATGAAATACCCAAGGGCAATGAAACTTCATTTTTATTGTATTGCTCTCCAAAAAAGGGTGAAGAATACAATTTTGTAGAAGGTATTGCATTGAAACTATACTTCAGTGTAACTATTGTGGATGTTTGCCAAATTCTTCAGTTTCTTGTAGCTGAAGACTGAAGATCAGTATTTCATGTTGCTTGTGTCTTAGTAAGACAAAAGTACTGTTTGTTTGGTTTGCTTCCAGTTACTTGCAGGTTTAATGCTTGATTGATTATATATTGGTCCAATAAGCCATTTATTCTTGCTAAGGCAGCAAGGTTAGGTAATGAAAGCATGCAAGCATTAATAAGCCAACTAATAGCCTGGATGAGATTAGACATAGCACTGAAAATATTGGAGACTGTTTCCCCTCCCCTTCTTAAGCTTTCCATCTCCCCTGGTGTTGCCATCGCTTAAATACCAAGCGAGGGCAGGCAGCTGGACACTCGTGGAGGATGTGCACTTCTCTTCTGAAGGTAGTACTGTACATCTGCAAGACGTGCTGGTGCTGCCCTTCACCTGCAGCCCTATGGAGGGAAAGTCTGGGAACATCCTCTAGTGCACATGCATAGAGGCCATCTGGCTCCAGGGACAGGTGCTGAATGAATTCTCAACCAAATCCACCCCCAGCTCACTGAATTTCAGATGGAGACACAGCTTTTGAGTGTGGTGTGGATCCCTGGCCATCCCAAGTGGATAATAAACCTTCAGGAATTTATTTTTTTTTGCCCTGTGCCTTTAGAAAGCACATACTTGTGTCTTTCTGTCTTGGCATTTAACAACCAGTGCAGTAAAGTACTAAGGATTTTTACACTGTATTTATTCAGTGATAAATATACGTATGGCACTGGGCAATAATTAGTATCTTCTTTTTCCTTTTAGGTATCGTATGTACAGGAAAAGCCAAACAACGGGCTTCCCTTCACTAATTACAATTTTTTCAGCACCAAACTATCTAGATGTATACAATAACAAAGGTAAGAATTTAATTCCTGTTAATATACATTAGACCGTGCTTCATTTTACTCAAATATATTACATCGGTTTTCTTCTTCACTCCTTCATTTATCAGTTCATGCTCATTTTCTGCCTCTATTTATTAGTTCATGCCCATTCCATTTATTACATAATACAAATCTAATTACATTTATTACAGGCAGATGTATGCCTCTGAACGTAACTGTAGGTTCTAATATGCCTTAGGATATTTCTGTATTTTGACTGCAAGTTATTAAGTAAATGTTATATAGGAAGCAAAAATGAAAACAGCTCTATTAACTAAGAGAAGTATATTACGAAATGCTGTGGGTGAGATGTTCAGAGCCCAGTGTTCCTTATAATGAATAATTTGTCCTTTTGCTCCTTTCCAATAAAATTAATGGAACTTTTATATGCAAACCCTCTAGCCAGCTAACAAACTTTGGCAGATAATCAGTGAATAAAGCATGGGGTAGATATTGTCTGAGTTCCTTTATGTTTTGGGGTTTTTTTAATAATTTGAAAACTATTACGTAGGAAATGAAATGTCATTAGCCAAAAAGAGAAAAAAAAACTTACTGCACAAACAAGCAGCCATTGGTCACGTCATAAAGACCCCACTGAATACAAATGTTTGCAGTTTCTCTGAGCTTTAGTTTATTTCATTCCCTGAAATCTCATCTAATGAACTGGGGGAAAAAAATCCTACATATTTCTAAAGATAAAACATTTTAATAAACCTGTCCTCCTATATTTTGACATGAGCAGTAATGTTTACTTTCTCCCGGTAAAGCTGAAGTTATTTGGGTTCCTCTGTGAGCAAAACAAAGTAATTTTTTTTTCTCAGTGATATTCTTGAAAGTAGCTCCATTGCAAAGACATCAATCTCTCCTGAGTAGAGACCTTTTTGATTTGGATGCTTGCCTGCAAAGGAAGTAAGCAATGGGGGGGGTTTTGTTGGGTTTTTTTTTACTTGCAAAAGAAAGCTTCTTCAGACATCGTTTTATATTATAATACTTACAGTCTAAAAGCTGTTATGCCGTAAACTGTATGCAAGGGAAAGTAACACTTCACTGGTAGATAATGGGGTTTGTCCACTTCGGTGTTCTCAACGTGCATGTTAACTTGTGGAAAAACTAATAAAAGCATTCTGCAAAAAAAGTGCAAGCAGAGCTGTCAGTGGCTACTTCTGTAAAAGTAAATTGTATAAGGGACTCTGCTGGCAGTCCAAAAAGCACAGAATGAATCAAGGAATGTGTTAATTTTCTTGGCAGATTCTTTCATTGTTCTTGGTGGAAAAGTGTGTTTAGTCTCTGGGTTGGCTGCTTTGGGCAGAGGGCAGACTGATGATGAGTTTGTGCAAGTAAGGTGACAGAAAGCGTTCGCCTTTTGTTTCGTACTGCACAGAGGCAGCTCTGTGCACATGAAGATAATGAGCGAACATGTGAGGTTTTTGTCATGAAGGTAAATATAAAATATAAAGCAGCAATTTATAATATTCAAAATCTTGAATTTGAGACCGCAGAGTTTGGGTAGTGAAGAGAAGTGCCTCTCTGTTACCTCTGTTTTGGAAGAGGAGGTCATTTCCCTTGTTCCAGGATGCTCCGCTGTGGCAAGCAGGTCTTAAACGTGGTGGAAAGCCTTCTCTGGTTAAAGGTTGTAGGCAAGCTGCTGAGAGGTGCTGGTCGTCTGTGGTCACAGCTGGCACTACCTACTTCTGCGTGAGCTCAGGCAAATCAGCAGTGGTGTGAGTTCAGCATCAGCGCACCACTCTCTAATGTATGACTTGTAAATTTAGAGGCTGACCTTTAACAGCTTTGTAATGAGTTTCTGTTGGGTTTAGCTGCCTCCTTTTCTCCCGTTAGAAGTTTTGATGCATTATTTCATGTGACTGATTGTGCTGGATCTTGGCATTTAAAGTACATCATGCATACTTTTTCATGCTGCACTGCTCGTGCATCTTCATCTGGGCAGTGTTTGGGTGCTTTCTTCCCTATTCAAGAAAGAAAAACACCCATCATCCTCAGTCAGTCCAAAACATGCTACTTGTTGGCTTCCTTGATTTGTAGCAGATGGACACAGGGCTTCTGAATGTAAGGACACAGGGCTGAATGACCGGTGTTAGGAGATAAAAGAAGGCTTTACCATCCAGAGATGTTGCAGTACAGTTGCTCTAGCTGACTCATCATGCACTGGTGCAGAACCTGATTGATTTTTACAGATAATTTGGGGTTTCGGTTACTGTCAGTCCTTGGAAAAGGAGTTACTCCTCTACTAGTAAGTGCCTTCCTTTCTAAGTATGCATTCTTAGTATGCTTCTGGTTGTCAGTTAATAAAGTCACCCTAAATAAATTCCTGAGAGACTCTGTCTCCCACTCACATGAGTGGGTCATTTTTAAATGCGGTCTTCTTCAAGGTAGATACACTTTTTTAAAAAGCTGAAAGGGGCTCAGAATGCTCATTTTCTACCCCAGGTTGATAGTTTAAAATGAGTGGACTTGATTGCCAACATCCAATGTCTTATTCGGTCCCCACTAGAGAACATCTACTGGGGTCAGATATGTCCTCAAAGAGCAGTAGGGAGACAACATTTCCAGAGTGAAAGGAGGTTCAGCAGGCATGGCTAAATATAAGCTATGCAAACAAAACCACATTCAGCATATCTGCTGTTAATAAAACTTTCGTGGAACCTTGACCTGAGCTGTCTCACCGACCCACCATGGGAATCTCTTGGTTTTGTTCCACTGAATTCTGGCACCAAAGGGAGTTTTCTGTATCCTTTTGGTTACTTGCCATTGCCTCATAAAGACTGTGTGTGCAATTCGTGTGTCCTGTGGCTGCTGGTCCTGTCACAACCCCAGCCCACACGTGCACAACTTCGGGTGCCAAAGTTAGGTTTTTCATTTAGGAGGCTTCTGTCAGGGGTTCCTTGTGTAGTTACTGAAGACACAGAGAGAGAGTTTTGGAGGGTGACTGAGAGACTGAGAAACTACCTAGATATGGGGAGCGTGGTGTCCCTCTTCTTTAAAAGACTATTCTTCTTCATTGTTATTATTAATACCTTTCATATTCATTGTAATGGAGAGCATTGGCAAATGGAGAGGAATTTATGCATAGGTTTTTTTGGCAACTTTTGAGCTTCTGCTCAGTGTCTTCAAAGCTTCCTCAAACATTCCTGCTCTTATTTCTATTACTAAAAGGCATAAAGAAAAAGATACTTTAAGATTATTATTATTGAAACTCATTACAAGAAATACCAGTGCGTTGATGATTTGCTAAGACTACTCCTGGAGGGGATCAAAGTTCTTCACACAAGAAGATAGATGTTAATTGGATTATGACAGTTACCTGTGACTTCAGGGCCTTGGAAGAAGCCTGTACTGATTAGGAAACTCTGAGAAAGTTGTTTAAGTATGGGTTTAGCCCTGGATTCAAGGGTACCCATCACCAGGAGAAATTCTCAGTAGCAACAGAGTAAGAAGATGCCAAAAGTTACTGCATTGTATGCTCTGCTGGCCGTGTACCTTGACTAAACTTTCATTCTCACATTTAATATTTCTTAATGCCTTAATGAGGGCTCGCTGTAATGCTGTTTATGCCCCAACCGAATATACTGAAAATAAATAAAATCAGGTGACAGATTTTACAGCAGTTCTACAGAGGCAGGCAATTTATTTGTAAATCATTGGCATTACTGCGTACTTTAGTGTCTGGCTGTCACTTGAGTAAGTGCATGCTTTTTGGCTGAGTGAACAATTTTAACTAGCTGTCTGAAGACAGACTTTTATCTTCTGAACACTTCTAAAAGATTAGATTTCGTAGTGGTGAGATAACCACCGGAGAATCTGAAGCTATTGAGAAAAGTAATGTGATGTCTTTTCCAACCTGCTGCCACGTACACGTGGTGTTGCTGAAAGGAAAAGCAGATGATGAAGTAAAGAAGCAAAGAAAGTATGCAGGGGAGTTTGGGATACTAGAAAAATCAAAACCAGCTGTACATCAGTGTGCTTAATGTAGTAGTATATCGGATAGGTAATGTATCAAGGAAGTATGTATGAAATATCAGCGTGTGGCATACCATGGATACATATTAAGAAAGGTACCTGATCCAAATGGATCTAACAGGAAAATTATTTTCATATTGGAAAAAGGCAGAGTAATGTACCTGGAAGACAAGAATGAGAATTAATAACACTTTGGGAGAACAAAAAGCGACTTAACCTTATGTTTGCCCTATTGGGTTTCTTTAATGCTTTATCTCTGGTGTTGTGATGAGGCCTTGTCATGGAAACAAAAGCTTTTACAGAGGAGCTGTCAGGATATCTAGGCCAATCTCATTGCAGATGCACAAAAGTTTGCCAGAAGTGATTTTTTCAGTCTGTTGATAAAATCTTGAACGCTCTTGCGCTATTTCTTTGGAAGACACCATTGCACATGTAAAATAAAAATCTTCAGGATTCTGTAAGGGAAGATTTTCCCAACTGCAATTAGCCCCACCTCTCTACTGGATTATTTACATCATTACCTTGTATATTAAATCGTTTTTTCCTTTGATAATATTTAAACTCCTTAAGCATTTTGCTAACCCTTATCCCTGACCTGTCTTGGGCAGAGCTGTCTTGGTTACTTAGCAACTCTGCTGGAGGAGAAGGCTTCATTCCCACTTGCACAGTTAATGCTCGAGTTAATTTGGCATTAAATCAGAAACTGAAATTCTTTTGTAGGTACAAAGAATTGGAGAGACCTTTCACTGCGGTATTCTTCTAAATTCTGGATGAGTCTTATAAAAAAATTACAAGAAAATTAGTAAACTCGTTTGCTAAAATTGTTTTGAGGTTGTTTATCTAAAAGCATGCAGTTCATTCTGGGCAAGTAATTCTACAATGCTCATTGTATTTTTCCCTCTGATGGAAGCGTTATCAATTTATGATGTTTCACTAAAACCCCAAAAATCATGCAGCAGATCTTGAAGCAGGACATGTAATGTCTTTGGGTAGTTCTGAACCACTGGTCACGCAGTTTCATGTTGTTCATGTTGCTTAAGGCCTTAATCTACCTCCCAACATACAGTTCTTTTTAAAGTGCCATTTGAGATGCCAGAGGGATCTGAGACATCCACTCGCATCTGACAGGTATGACACAAGACAGGGGTGATCCGACCTCATCTTTAACTGAAGGAGATACCCCAGGGAGTCTCAGATGGCACTAGGTGCTTATACTTGACCCTTAGAAGGTTAGAAGAGCTGTTAGAAGAGCTGTTTTCATTTCTAGCTGAAAGAAGGAGGTTTCTTATCTGCACGTTTTTCACTACCTGTACTTCCA
>WEIS01080344.1:826-25553 GCA_013389965.1 Todus mexicanus
TAAGTGTTTGCTAACAAGCAAACGCTTGACTTGGCAACATTAATAATATTCTTTTATGGTAGGTTTATATATGAGCAACAGGGAAGATGAATCACAAGCACTCACAACGTTGAGAATTAGCTTGGCTGGTTAGGGAAATAAAGGGCCCTTCAATCAGGGAGCAGAGAGCTAATTGTCTCATTAGCTTATCTGCCTGGGTTGTATTCCCCTGAGAAGAGGGTGGGAGATGGAAAGGAGACAAATGAAATAAATGAAGCAGTCCTCTGGGAGGAGGATTTTCCCTGAAAAGACCAAGAGGCTAGTGGCTGTACAACAGCATGCTTTGCTGCAGCAGTTCCAGTGCTTGGCTGCTTAAAGATGGACCTTGGAAAGTGGTGGGAAATAGCATGGAACAAAAGGGATGGGGAGGGGTGAAGGAGCATGACTGAAATGTCTACTCTCTCTGCTTCAATATTCCCTGCCCCACTCTCTCTTCACATGGTTTTAGCATCCTAAGATCACGCTACTCTGTTTTTCATATATTGAGAAGTATTTAGCAGACTTGAGAGACAAAGCTAAAAGTAATATCTCTGGAATAATCCCAGAACCTCTTGGCAAAGCCACTGGGGCTTGCACTGCTACATTGGCATTTCTCCCCAAAATATGGGATCCTGGGAACAATATTACCAGTGCAGTATTTCCATACTTATATATATAGCTCTAGGATTCACAATTCATACTGTATTTGATCCTGCAAGGTGTTCTAACACCACTTTAATGCAAAGAAGCAGTGTAACACAAGGGGCCTTTCCATCAACTTTAGACTAAGATCTTTGCACCCGTAAGTTTATACTCAGTGAAACATATCCTCTGTGTATTTTTGAGATCTACAAATCTACTTATATGTTTCAAATGACTTCTTGCTTTCTTTTTTTTTCTTTTTCTTTTTCTTTTTTTTTTTTTTTCTTTTGGAAAGGAACTATTTCTACAGTTGCTTCGGAGCTCCCAGAGAAGGTGTTGAATGCTGAATCACAAGATCTATTCTGCCACCAGTACTAGAAGCAGTGTCTTTTGGAATAGCTGCTCTTGCGAAACTTCTTTGCAGATGCTCTGTTAAACTTGAAGAAAGTGAATTTCAAGGGCTGTGCTGCTCAGCCCATAGCCTTGAGGCTGTGGGCAGAGGAGCTATCAGGAGATGTATTCTAATCCAGACATTAACCCAACTTTGGAGGTTTGCTGAATACCGGCCTCCTGAATTTATGCTTGCTCCTGAGATAATATGGCACTAGACCCTGTGGCTATCATTTCAGAAGCTTATAGGGAAATACAGACAAAAAAGGAACTTTTGTAGATACCATTTAACATGAATGGGTGTGACTCAGGTTTCATATAAGCCCACAGATGCTGACTGCTGAGACAATTCTCAAACCTACATGTTCACTGTGGAATCTGAAGCTGCACGCAAGCTGAGCATTTCCAGAGAGCTTTCTGGTACTATCTGCCACAATCATCAAATAGGCCAAGATCATTCAGAAGTGAATGAGGATGTGCTTTCCTAAATCTTGGGCTCAGCGACATCTTGCAGTGCTGCACTGCTGAAATATCACCTGGAGTAGGATTGACTTCAAAAAAATTACCTGTTTGGAAAAATAAAGAAGATGTTTGAAAGAATTTCAATTCTCTGATATGGCATTTCTGGGTTGAAATACTTTCCTGTTCTGACTTTTTGAAAGCTATGAAACTAACTTTTTTTTCTCTTCATAGAACTTGTATACTGCTTATTTGGCGGGGAACTTTATGTTCTGTTTTGAGATGGGAGGGATAAGGTGGGGAACCATTCAAATCTAAGGCTGCTCACAGCAAGAAGTATTTTGCTGTCTAATTTCACTGATTTCATCGAGTCTGGAAAAATCTTCCAGTCTTCTAACAGCTGGTTGTGAAAAATCCGGCCAGAAGGTCATTCTAACTAGCAGTGGTCAGAGTTTAAGTATGTGACCATGGTCTCAAAGAAAAAAACCTTCAGGACAAGGGCTTCTTGGGAGATTTTGTCCAGAAACGCCATCACAATGATTTTCCTTGGTGGGATCTGATGTTTATGAAAGTTACATTTTGAAAACCAAGGGATCCCATCCTGTGGATGTCCGTGGACTGGAGGGGATGTCTGCAAGAGAAACTAGTGAGCAGTAACTGCTCCACCATCTCTTCTCATGCTGACAGACTCTCAGATGGATACATACCCGTTTCTATGCCATCTGCCGTTTCCTCTTGTTTCTCCCTACACATATATGTGTCTGTGTGTCTCTCTAAATCCCTTTGCCTTCTCCAAAGAGGAAAATGTCATGATAACAGGGTGTGTGGGGGTAATACAGGCTTTTGGAGTCTGCAACCATATTGGGCTGTCATCCAGCCCACCACTGATCTCGGAGGGAATGAATTCACCATCTGTAGACAGTCCATGTCTCACTGCAGCCATCTGTTAAGCTCCTCAGCCCACTTGCACTCTGAACAATGGCAGTGCCTTCCAGAAATCCTGTAGGAGAGCATCCCTCCCTCCATTGGGTGACACTCATTGCACAGTGCTGCCTCTGCACACAAGTATATGTGGTTCTGTCAGAGAGACAGCATTTTGAGGAAAAGCTATTTATGCTTCTAATTTGAGCATTGTAAAGGACAAGGAGACCTGGGAATAGCTGCCTTGAGATTCCCGAGACTCTGGAACTCCCAATTTTCTCATTGTCTTTGGAACATGGAGGACTTTGTAAGCTACTCAGCTTACCATAGATAGACGGTTTTTCTCAGCCCTCTGTTTGAGCAGACCAAAATGACATTAATAACACCAGCATCAGCAAAGGTTTTGCTCTCCTTTGCATGGAGAAGGCAATGCAGAAGAAATCTTGACAGCACCACATCATTGACTTCAAAGTGAACCTAATGCACAGGCTATTGCTGCCAAACCTGTTATATTCTGGTCCATGCTCCAAAGGGAATCATTCATTTATCAACCTCTTCATTCCTGCAAATACTCCTATTTACCACAAGATGCTGTAAACTTCCAGGCACAAGTAGAGCAGGGTTTAAGTGCTCAGGAATTTCCAGTGTCACAAAAGCAATCTAGACATTGTTCTTACTGCGACTTATTCTACCACAAGCTCATGAATCCAGGCTGTTCTTTCAAAGACTCTTTAGAAATTGCTTAATTCAGCCGTCTCTCTTCAAATTAATTACCGCACCGACCAGTCAGCCACATCGCCTTGATAGAGCTAAGTCAGAAACTGGTCAAACGGACTGATGATGGCTTCTCTCCAAAGGCAAGGAATTCAGCTGGACCTGACACCAGAAAGCTGAAACAGCATCAGACAGGGCTGGGTAACTTTCTTCCTCCCACATGTCATCTCAGTTTACATCAGCTGCCTCCTAAGAGCTGCTGCCACTTCCAAACCCACGTGATTCCTGGGATTGCAGGGTGTTCCCAGATATTGCTAGGTAATTCCTGTCTTCCTCCCACCCCCCCCACATATCACTTGCCAGGCTCTGAAGGAAGGAAAGCTTCTCAATTAACATTTAAGGGAGACACTTGCCTGTATTTCATAAGAACAGGGATTTGCTCTTTTTACTGTTATTCCACCACCTCCGTCCTTTGGTGGAGCCAAAGTGGGAAGAGACTCTCTTTTTTACCATCTCACCTGCTGCTTCCTAACCTTTACAATCTGTGTATCAGCCTCAAGGCAGCTGTCTCTCCAAATTCTGTCGTGGGAAATGATGCTCTCGCAGAAGATAAGACAGGGGACAAAACTCAGATACGTTCTGAAACAGGTAAGGAAGATCTGTTGCAAATAGGGCTTTGCTTACAAAGGAGAGGGTGTGTTGATAGAGATGTCTTCTGCCACAGAATGCTGTTGTAAACAAGGGAGTGGATGTTCTGTCAAAAAGCTGTCAGGGAGTCAGACAAATATTTAAAGAGGCAGATTTCCTCCTGAGGGTGAAGAAATACTGCTCAGCACTTGACAGTGCAGCCTGGCAGCTCCCAGCCCTATGGACAAATATGCTTGCTGCCCCTATATCCGAAGGACAGTGAGAGAGGGTAAGGAGATGAAAATGGAAGGAAAAGAGTCAGGTAATTCCTACATGGAAGCAATCATGCATAGACAAAAGTCCTGTAGCTGTGGTGTGTCTACCTAGAAATAGGCCCTTCTCTCCACAGTCTTCTGGGGAGAATGGGGGTGTGTGCCTAGAGAGAGCATCTCCTCTGCCAGCCACTCTCTGGGAGGAGGCAAAGGTACGCTTGGAGATGAACCGGAGGGCTGCTGGGCATGCACCACTTCCTTGGGAAGTACTCAAGGATGTTGCCATCAGTTTACATGTAGATTTTTTCCCAAGCCAGACACTGAAACAAGCTCACACACATGAACATTCACTCTGAAGGGGTCTCCTCCTAGAGAAAGGAATATAAACAGAAGGGCAGCATTTAATATCCCCAAATGGGTTTCTAAACTTATCTGACCAAATAGGACAAAACAATTGGTCTCAACAGATCTGTCAGGTAAGTAAATTGCTCTGTATTTGATAAGCAGCTCATGCAGCCTGAGCAGCTGAAATCCAGGTCAAAGCTAGACCTATGCCCTTTGCTCAGAGGTGCTGGTCTATCTCTTGTCTACCTGGGACAGTGTATGTGACCTGACCAGATAGCTATCCAGGGAGGCAAAGAGAGGATGCTCGCATACTCTGCAAATGTCTTTCTGCATGAGATTTCCCTTCCCCCAGACACTGAACTAAACCTCATGCTTCTTCCAGTCCTTGCAAAAGAAATACCATTGTGAGCCTGGGCTCTCTCCTCTTTGAGCATTCGCTGTGGGAAATTTAAATATTGTCCCCTTTGGCTATGCTGTCTGTGGAGATTAGTAATCTTCTTCCTTCACTGCCTCCCCCCATGTGGGAGCCTGGCACTCCAGCTTCTTCCAAGCCACTGACCTACTTCTCTCTGTCCCCAGGGACAGGCTTTGCATCCAGGTCCATCCCATGCCAGCGGCTGGGCCAGCACAGGGGCAGGATGGATGCTGTCCGTGGATTCGTAACACAGGCAGCAGCAGAAGCACGGTGCACACAGATTGAAAGTGGATTTGAATATGGACTCTTGAAAAATATGAGATAGCGCACAATATGTTTTCCTTGGTGCTGTAATGTATTTCAAACAGCTCACTTCCATCTCCTGCACTTTAATTAGCATGAAAATTGGCCAGTTCCACAATCCCTTTAAATACATTCAGTGTGTTACCAAATATATTTCAAAAGCACTTATATACAGGAAGGCCAAGGCCTGGGGGTGGGCTACAAAATAGTCCCCATGTTGATCTAACTCATTACTAACCTGTCTTGTGCCCTCTGTTAAAGGAGGCTGATGGGTTCGGGTTCAGTTTTTAGTGGACAAATATTGCCAGGGGAAACCTAAGATCATCAAACAGTATCTTTGGCTTTTGGGCTGAGGTGTTGTAATGCGAAGGCTGGGAAAAAAAACAACTTTCAGCTCCTCATGTCATGCTCTCTCCCTAAACTGAGGGAGAACTGTGGAAGAAAACTGTCTGTTCAGGATGCCCGCTGGTCCTGGAGATAGGTTAGTCCATAATCCCTCTTCTGTCAGTCTGTCCAGCAGGACAGTCCCCAGACTGTATCTGATAGAAATACAACCGGAGTCTATTGTGGGAAGGAATTGTTCATCAAACTTCTGCTTGTTTATTGTTACCCAGTGAAAAACAGCAAAACTTGTCTATTCCCAGATTCTAAGGTTGCAATTTCCAGTTGAACTAAGATCGCTGTCAGGCATTTCCCACCTGTCTCCCTGCACACTGTGCTCACAATCTTATTGGTTTCCCCACTATGGAGGCTCTAATGTGAGCTGGAGATCCTGGGCTTGCCTCACAAATATAGCTGTGCTGACAACTGAGGGGAGCAGCAAAGGGCTAGAGGGACAGGAAGGTATGATAGCTATCACAACAGCTGGGAAGCGCTGTGCTTAAATGTTTTGTGATGGTAGTCCTTCAAGCAGATGATTTTTAGGTGAGGTTCACCTTTCTTTGTGATATTCTAGACATATTTCTTCTGCTTGGGGGTAAAAATGAGTGCTGCCCATTCCTTCTCAAACCTGTGCTCTGGTCCAGTTACAGACACTCCCCAGCTCTAGGCCAACCTTTTCCCCTTCCATGCACTCCAGAAACACCGAGGGTTGATCATTTTTACCACTAGAATTTATTTTCCTTCTTCCCCACCTCAATATGTTGCACAGGGCTGCATTACTCCAGCTCATGAGGGGCTGAGGGGGATCCCCGATCGCTCCAAGGATTGGTGACAACACCTAACTGGTGATGTCATGGGCACCATCCTTTCATTGCACATGATGAGGAACAAGGATAGGAAGGAGGAAGACAGACTTTCTTCCGTCTGCTAGAGGATCTCCTCCCCAGCCTCCTCCTGGGACTGTTAAGGAGGAGAGGAAGAGATGGGGAAGGGTAAAGGGAGAGAATTCTTAGGGAGATGTTCTGAAGTTGTTGGCCCATGTTCCTGGTCAGACATAAAAGTCCACTGAGCTGTGGAAACACCCCAGCAATTCCCTTCTGGATTTTCTCAGTGCTTTTACAGCTCAAGAATGGTAGAACTAATGCATTGCTGGGCTGATGGAAGAAGCCAGAGCTTGGGGAAATTTGGGGAGGAGCTGCAAGTCCCTTGCGGAATGAAGCATCACTATATGCAAATGCAGGTAATTTCATGGAAATGTATGTAATTTTATGCAGATTTAAAAGCTATTGACTTTCTGTCACAAGATGTTGGCAGCTATGGTATTTGTTTGAGTCTTTTTCTTTCCCTATTTAAGCCTTTTTTTTTTCCTTTTGGAACTTAAAAAAAAATAAATATTCATGGAAACATTTCTATGAGTCACAGGGAAAGACTACATCAAGCTGAAAAGTTCAGATGTGTATCCAAACTTCCTCAAAGTGCTTTGGGATAGGAAGTGGGATTTGAGAGTGGGCAGCTTTTACATGCAGCCTGCAGAGAAGCCTTTTCCACCAGAATTTAAATTTGGACTTACGGGTGACCCAACAACTTTTCTAAGAATAAACAAGGCTTATTCTTGTTTAGCCAGAAAGCATCAGAGAAACTTTAATTGGAAGAGCAGAGGAGAGATTGTTCCAGCTTTTAACACAGAATCCAGTCCCAGGGAGCAAGTGAGGGGTTTGCTGTTGTCTTCTGCACTTTTCTTTGTATTGCCTGGAGCTGGAGGTGCTTGCTATCAAGGCACAGCAGAGTGGATAAAGGAACAGAAAGGAATTGATCGCCTATGAATAAAATGGATGGCAAAGCAGAGGCTACATTCCCAGGCTACATTCCTTGTTTGTCTTATGCCCTAGTATATTTCCAGGGATACATACCATTTTCTGGAAGCTGTTGGGTAAGACCTGGACCCCTAAGTATATTACCACGTGTTGCTTTGTTCAATTTTAGGTGCCCAGTGGCTTGTTGGACCACTGCTCATCTGGTGCCATCTCTGTGGCAGGAACAGATGGCCTAAGTGGTCCCCCCACTTGCAGGGCATTCCCCCAGAAAGCGTGGGGCCCTTGAGGAGAGGCTCCCTCTCTGGGGTGACGGGGCTTAATTTTAAGGCCTTATAGGCTTGATGCAAAAGTCGTATATTTTTAACAGGTAATTTGGAAATGGATATCACTTTTTCTGAAATGGCAGTAATAGAAAGGAGGTCTTTTCAGCTGGTTGAACTAAAATGAGTTAATTTGTTCCCATCTGTATGTTTGTTTTTAATGGTGCTGGAGATATCATCCTGTTGCAACACTGAAGTATTAAGCATGGCTAGAACTCTTACCTGAATTACTATTTAGTTGCTAACTAAATCTAATGAAAAGTAAATCATGTACACTTGGACCTTAATAAACCTTTGGTTCACTATATCCTTCTTCCCTTCATTAGAATGTCATGTACTGTCTGGCATAAACCTTGAGCTTAAATAACAGGAAATATTGTGTTTCTTTTTTTATCCTCTTGATTCAAGAGTTGTCTAAGCCCACACACTGTAACATTTGTCCTCTTTTGACTTCCTAACTGGTGAGACTTTTTAACAAGTTAAGGAATTTGCATCTGGATCTGAATGGACTTGCGACACTGATGCTTGGGGGAGAGAGGTGTGTTAGGAATGGTGTTGAAGGTGGAATGAACTGCCAAGTTTGGATTGAGATTTTGCCTTATATTTCAATCATCTTAGCTCTGGAGTGACTCAGCCTGTGCTTTCTGATTGAGGAAATTCCTTATTTTTTAACTTTATAATAGACAGAAGATGTTCTAACCATGAAAAAAGCTACCTTCTATAGAAGCTATAGAGGTTTGGAAGTGGTTTTTTTGGTCTCCATTGCCATGGAAGCTGCCACAGAACTGACCTCCAGTCTCTGAATTGTTCTTTGTATCAGTTCCATTTTTTCAAAGACTTTTTCTGCCATCAAAAAAGCTAGAAACAACTACCAAAATATTAGTTGAGAATAACTCTCTCCTTTAGTGTTTTCCAGAACACAGCTAAAAAACAGTAGTTCTGAATAATATGAATCTCATCACCTACTCTAATAAAAGGCTAATTCTGAAACCTACTGATGTCATCTTCAACAGCTTGTTTGCTTCTGCTTTTTGTTGCTGTAAATGTCATGAAATCCTTTCTTTTCTGTTTGAGACTAGCTGCAGCTGCCCATTTCCATCTGCTGAAACTCCTCAGTTTCTAACATCCTGTCACACAATTCAAACAATAAAATAAATCCAGTGTCACATTGAACACATAAGAGCTGAGTGTACCAATTATCTAACCAGGCTATCACAGTGCACCTTATATGTCCCAAAGGCTTTGTGAAGTGTTCTCCTACATATGATTAACAAACAGAATCTCCCATATGCTATATTAATTTTAATGCAAATGTTATCCCTATAAGAAATGTTTGTTATTTTGTTTTGTTTTGGTTTTTTCTGAAAGCATTTATAAGTTGTTACACTTCTCTAAAGGCAGCAGCAAGACAGACATCTCTGTCCTGTCTTCCTGATATAAGTCAAATTTGAGACCTCTTGCCAGAGCTCCACTGTGGACACAGAATGTCTTTCAGGAACAGAAAAGCCTTTTACATCTTTACAGCTTGTCATTGCTTGGGGTAGTCTAACATAGAATACATCTGCAAGAAACAGGATTCCCCAATACCACAGAGCACGCGTGGGGAAGTGGAGAAATGTCTGTCTGAGAAGCGATTCAGAAGGGACTATCAAAAGGAAAGGTAACAGGCAAAATGAAAAAACGTATGCTCTGTGATAAAGGCTGTTTGAAGAAGAAATGTCAGGGGTTTTGGGTTTTTTACCACTGTTCCTCTTGTCTGTATTTGAATACATGTTAGTGAATGTGGGTTATTTGTTTTAAAGTCTCTTTCTTCCTTATCAAAGGCTGTCTTCTGACTTCACTCTGTGTTTTTGCTGGAAAGCTGCATTTAGTAATGTAAATGTGATTCTTCCCTGAAGCAGCTGCAAAGAGTGGCACAATTCTGTCTGTGCTTCCATCAGTAGCACACACTAGCACAGAAAGAAAGTGATTGATGGATGGAAAGGGTGGCTCCGAGCATTTATACCAAGTTGTGGCCCTATCCCTTTAGCTGTACGACATCAGCTTGCACCCAGCCCTGGATAAATTCCAGTGTCCCAGCTAGAGAAGCAGAGCAGGACAACTCTAAGCTAGAGAAAGCAAGTAAGCAGAACATGAGGATGTAATAAGAAGTTGGTGGGTTTACTGTGGGATTACTTAACAATTCTGTAAATAATCAACACTCCTTTTTTTCTAGATCTTGGTATGAAACAGTTAAATGCAATGCTAAGCTTCTTTCTTACATGTAGCTCCTTGTGGTGCATGGAGATAGTGGAATTTAAATGAAAGACCCAGCCTATCAAGCAATTTTTGAAGCTTTATTTATTTCTCCTCTGGAGTGACTCTTTAAAAAAACAGACCTTTCAGGCCTCACAAATTTGAAGAAGACTCCTCTGCCCATCCCTATCCCTGTGCACCCTCCAGCTTGTTCTATACCTCATGCGCTTCCAATGCAGCAACCTGCAACCTCTCCATGGGCACTTTCTTGCTCTAGTCTGGAGTGAGCTGATTTCATTGCACGGGGCTGGAAAGCACGAGGGGGTGTTACATGTGGTGTTATGCCGTTAGGATGCTGTCCTGGTTTGGGTTACAACAGAACAATTCTGTTGAGGGGTTTTACTTTTTAGCTAAGTCTGAAGTTAACAGCATGTATTTGCAGACAGTGTCTGTTTCTAGCAGTGACAACACTCAATATTTAGAGTTAGTACCAAGGATTGGTGTGTGCAGACCAAGGTCACTGCTAGATCTTGTGTACCACACCGGGGGGTGTAGAAAGTAAAAGGCCGCACCTGTAGGGTGCGCACCTAGGTACAGGTGACCCTAAAGTGATCAATGAGAGATTCCATCCCAAATATGTCATATTCAGTATAAAGTTGAGGGATCACGAGGGTCTCACTCTGACTGGTTTTGCTTCCTCTATTCTTCAATGGCTGGAATCTGAGGAGGACTCTGTCTATTCTGACTTTGATCCTGGTCTGTGTGTTCCTGAATCTGGCTCTCAAACATGGCTCCCATCTGCTTCTGGGTCCAGTCTGGGACATTCCCAGTGCCTGCATCTGTGGTGGCAGTGACGTAACTGCAATCAGGGGGATTGGGTTCCGTACTGGTTTTATATATATTGTGTATATTCCATTTTATTATTATTATTTCTATTAAAGCTCTTCTAGTCTTGTTTTCTAATTGATAAGTCTCTCTCCCTCAGTCTCTTCCTCTTCCCTTGTGGGGAGGGAAAGGCATTAATAGAGAGCATCTGTTATAGGTCTAGCAGGCTGCCCTGACCCTAAACTATGACAGATGCACGGTCCCAAATATATGGCTCTGCAACATCCTTGCAAGACCTTGAATGGAGGCCACATAAAACTGGAACTGTAGGGACTATGAAAGATGTGGGAAAGCCTGGGAGAGACAGAGGCTGAAAGGGTTAAAATTCGCTAGTCTAATTTCCATGCTCCTTTCCCCAAGGGAAATCAAACCCCAAGTTTTTTTCAAGGTCTGCATCTGACTATAAGAATTACAGGGGGTCTGTTTTTCCTCCATTAGGGGAATGGAAACCATACTATGAACGTATGATTAATCACAACAGACCAGCAGCTCATGGCTAGAACTAACTATGAAATACACAAGCAATGCTTTTGTGATCAATCTGCAAGGATTTTTTTAAAGGGGGGAAAAAAATGCCCTGCCAAAAATGCGTTGAGTATTTTCAAATAATGAGTACATTCGAGGAAATTTTGATTTTGCTCAGGGACCATCTGCAAGCAGAGAAAGGGACTAAATTCTTTCAGCAAATTACTGACTGCAAATTATTTTCTCAGCACTACTTATGAATTTTGGAACTGCACAGCTGAAAATGTATTATTAAGCTGAGAACTTGGGGTTTAGGAACCACAGATTGTGAATTCTTTTCTTTTAGGTATTTTTTTAAGTGTCCCATGGCACAAGAGACATCTTCAATTGGAAACGTCAGGAGGTTCAAAAGGAGCACCACAAGCTAAAGTACCCCAATATGGTGGACAAGGATAAATTTTAGCATATAATCACAACGGAGTATCCACAGATGTTGAAGGGGCTGGGTTTGGTTACAAAAATTAAGAATCTGCACTGCTGTCATAGAAAGATATCATAAATAAAATCTCCTTAATGGGTTTGAAACAAGAGAATTTGATATTTAGGAGCTCAAACAGTAATTCAGCTCTGGGACTGCCATGGCTAGCAAAGCCTTAGAATGGGCACTAAATCAAGGACTGTACCAAAATTACAGAGTGAAGTGAAAGTTTCCTCACTGGCCCCTGTGGAGGGCAATCGTTTCATTACACCAAAAATGGGAGAGGAGATGGATGGTGGATGGTTCCTTGGACCATTAGTGTGTTGGAAGGCACTCCCAGGCTGGATGCAGCTGCATCTCACAGTTGGGTACCTGCTGCCAACACTCTGCCTGACCTCGGTGCTCACCGTTGTTCCCAGAAGTGGTATCCAGCAAAGTAAACTCCATAACCATTCACACTCTATATTCAGTTTTTTGAAATATGGGCTTGACATGAAACTGTAATTAAAGCCCTAATTTTTGAAAGATATTTTCTGTTAGAGAATATTCAGAGGAAACAATTTTGTATATGCATTTAACACTTGATTCAATGTGTATTTTATTTTGATGAAAATGAAGTGTCTGTAATTTAAACTGTTTCTTCTTCTGTTATATAATGTACCATGGAATACATTTTCTAGAATTATCTAATGAAAAATAACCTTATGAAGGAAAATGGGAGATATTTTTCCCCACTCCTTGCTTCCTCCAAGAAATTCTGGCTAAATTGACCTAATTTCTTGTCGCTTTTTGCTTCCAGTGGAACAGCAAGACCTGTTCTATTAAGCTCTGCAATCACTGCTCACTCACTTTCCTTTAACCAAAAAAATCAGATTGCATGTTGTAAAATAATCCCATTATACTTCAGTTAATTGAATTCAGGAATACTTTAATCAAGCTGGGTGTAGACCAAAATGTCTGCTTGAAGACCTCAGAGATGTTCAGATCTCAGTACAAATTTTGCAGATTAGTTTGAGCCTTGGAACATTATTTCCAACTCTTGAAGCTTCTTCTAAGCCCTTATGGGTATGGAAAGTGGAGGCAAAACTATCTCACCTGTCTCACATATAATTCCCATGCCTTTCTTTAATGTATGTGGTTTGTCTACCATCAGGGATGAGAGCCTGAGCTTACCATAAAGGATCAAGGTCAACATTCATTTCCTAACCTAAAGAGTTCTGAACTGATCTCCTTTCCAATTTGGAGTGAAGGGTGGTTGCAGACTGAAATATTGAAATCCAGAATTAAGATTAATTTGTAGTGCAGGTGATGGAGAGAATTCCCAGAGACATTCCAGGGATTGCTAGGTCAGCTTGAGATGCAGGTGTTATTTGAGGATTACCTTAAAACTGAGTTCTGCAACATTATACAAAAGTTTTTCTGCTCGAATTGCTTATATTTACTTCCTATCACTCACACACTCCCCAGAAGTCCAAAACACCTTTGGGCATTTTTCTTTCATCTTTGCCTTTTTGTCTCTTTTCTCTTTGTCTCTTCTCTTTCATGCTATCTCTCTTTCTTCCTTGCTTCCCTTTCTTCCTTCCTTGCTTGCAGGAATGGACCACTGAATTTCTTTCTTCCCTATACCACATTTCAAATGCTGAGAGGCATCTGATCCATTAAAATCTTCATGGTAGCAGGTCATTTGCTGGTTCAAGGGACACGTATAAAGGTAATATTTGTACTAATAACAGTCTGCTCATGGCTTTGAAGGAAACAATATCCCATCTGGGACCTTACTTCCACACCCCAAAAAGTGACTTCACTCCTGTGAAACAACATAGAGTCTCCAAGAAAAAGAAAGGCAAGAGTGAGGAAGAGGCAGAAGCCAAAGCAATCAAGTAAAATGGTATGAAAGTGCTGGGAAGAGCAGGAAGCGAGAGGATAAAGGAATGAGAGCGGTCACGAAGACAGAGGGACTTTGGAGGCAAGGGGAAAAGGAGGAAAAATGATAAGAAAGATCAAGAAAGGGAAAGGAAAAGGTGACAACATGCAGACATAGGAAATGAATGGAGAGGATGAAGAAAAAGCAAAGGGATGTGTGTACGTGTGGAGGTAGAGATTAAAAGAGGCAGTATCAGAAAGAAGTGAAGTTGTCTAACATACAGAGATGGGAAGTGACATGTTTGTTTGAATTCTGGGGCTGCTCAGCCCGGCTGCACTCTGGTTTCTGCCTTTGATCAGCTGCATGGCAGGCTGATGTCAGATCAGAAAGCAAATGAGATGATAAAGCAGCTGAAGCCGCAGTAAGCTTAGCAGTTGCAGAGTGGCAGGGGGTGGGAGGAAGGAATTGTTGAAGGAGATGAATGTTCCCTTTGCTTTAATTTGCAGAGTCCTGGCGGTGAAGGTAGCTGCTTCCCCTGCTGAGAGGTTGCAAACAGCCAAAATAAGAAGCTCCGTTGCACTGGACACATACAGAAAAAGGACCTGTCTCTACGTGCTGGTACCATTGTCAGGAATGGTCTTTGCAGCTGTAAGTCTGGTTGAAGAATCGTAAGGGTTAGTGAGCTGATGGAGTGCTAAAAAATATCAATGCCTGCTTTAGCTCTGCTTGCTCTAGCTCTACTTCCTTTCCAGCTTTTGGGTTTGCTGTGGCTAGTAGAAATGCAGGCAACTTTGAGAAGCTTTTCTGTGGCTGACACTTAGCAGCTGTGGGTTAGTGGTAAACAGGCAGAAAAGAGAGGCTTTGCTCAGGGGAGAAACAGTGACAGTGAAATATCAGCCATCTCAGAAAGTCACTGGAGTTGACACTGTCTTGGGAAATTCCTGTTGTCTTGGAGGAGGGGAGAGCAGGATAGATTGACCTGTGAGTGGAAATTCAGGATTGTGGAAGGAAAGTAGAAAGAACAAGAATCCCCAGCAGCTAGCTTGATTCAGCCACATGCTGATCATATCACTAGTTTTGGTAACTCCTGGTGCAGTGTCCAAGTAGAAGCCTTGGAGTCAGGGCCCAAGTCTAGGATGGAGTCAGTGAAGCTAACGGGAATTGCATAGAGATAGAGGTGGTGTACTTCGTGAGGTGAAGCAGGCCGTTTATCAATCAGGGTCCTGAGGACTCTCACTTGACAAAGTGTAGGGTGCCCAGAAGGTATTACCATACTGGTCCATAGAAACTCTTTCCCTTCAGTGTTAAGTTACTCTGTCCTTTTTATTAAATGCCCTTGGACTGAATACCTAAAGGTGATCCAGGAGAATATAAGCCATGTTGCAATGAGATTCACAAAGTCCTACTCACAGCTGGCACAGGGATGGATGGCTGTGAAAAGAAGGAATTAGCACTGCTTACCCCACAAGATTCCTCCTCACCTTGGAAAACCCTTGTCTCCTCCTAGAAGGGAAGAACAAGTGTCTGTCCTAGCATGACTACTGATACACCAGACAGATGCTCTGAGAGCAGGTAGCTTCGTATCTCTGCCTCATGCTTCCCAGCCTATAAAATGGGGTTTAGATTTTCTATCTTTGTCTGTCTGCAGAGCATTATGTTGCTTCATTTTCCTGGTAGCAGAGTATATTCCAGGCAAGTTGTGTCCCAATTCAGAAACCCAAGTGCTCTAAACACTTCCTGGCACAGATGCTGCGTTTTTGACAGCTCCATCATGCCATTCTCGGAGTGAGGATTTCTACAGCGATGTTCTGGGGGCGGAGGTTGAAAGAAGTTTAGGATATCACAGAACTAATTAGATGCAAACTAGGCTGCCTGCAGAAAGCTGTGCATGCTGGTTGCTATGTTTCTGGCAGAAACAGACTGGGAGAAGGGGGGCTGGGGTGAGTGCTGTTTGTTTTTTCAGTTTAAAATGAAGATGTCGACAAAGTTCTGCACTCACCAGCCTTTGAAATGTGGATGAAACGTGAATTCTTGCAGCCATAAAAATAAGAGAAGTGAAAAGAGGAGGTAAGAGTTAGAATGGATGAATGGATGGATAGATTAGATAGGAAAGGGGAGTAGGGAGCTGCTTCTGTTTGTATTCATACATTGTTGTCTCCGCGTTGACATATGCTTTGCCTTCCAGATCACCTCCAATTAATATGGAGGTTTTGTGCTCTCCTTTCAAAACAGTTCCTCGTAAATTACCTTAAATTAGAAACCTTCAGAGCACTTGAGGCTTGACAGAAATGTATGCTGTGCCTGTGTCAGCTCCCCAAAAGCAGTGGGGAAGTTCACCGAGGGCCAGAAGGATTTGGTTTCCTTTGTGAGGGGAATATGAAGAGAACTAAATGAGCATGCAAACACATGTGTATCCAAACTCAGTAAATCTGTCCTTATTTCATTAGCCCTCTGTGGGTAATCAGAGGATGTGTTAAGCATGCCTTTCAGCTGTTTCACCTGAGCAACACTTGGGATAACTAAAGACTTGCCTGAGAGAGAGACGCAGAAGAAAGAATGAAGAACTTTGAGATGGGAATGAATAAACTAACTGGAATCACTTCAGGAGTGAATCTGGCTTTGGAGAACATCCACTGAAGATATTCTGTGAGCTGTAATGAGCACATTTCTCAAACATCCATGTAGAAATCAATATTGAACTACCTGAGTCTGCTTTCATGTAAATACCTAGGAAAAAGGGAATAGACTAGTTCGAAGAATGGGACTTCAGTGATGCCATGCTTTAAACATCAACCTGGATCTTGGCACAACCTGGCCAGTGACAGAGGCCAGAGAGAATAACAGCCATCAGAGGCAGCATGGGACAGGGAAGGAGTTGTAGGCACCACTTGGTCAAGTATTATGCTCAGGAAATCCAATCAAGTACAGGACAAGTTAGAGCTGTACCAGATGGTTTGAGATCTATGAGAAAGGCAGCTATAAATGTGGGGGACAGGGTGCCAGGTGCACAGAATAAGGATGGCCAGGGTGATTTAGAGACAATGAGCCACCTGTCACAAGCAAGGGGTGTCCAGCCAGCTGGCAACTTCTGCCATGACATCCCAATGCACATGTGTATGAAAGGGCGAGCACTTTGCACTGGTGGTGAGGTAGGATGGCATGCCAGCAGCCAGGGCTGCCTGCAAGCTAGTCCAAATGCCAAGAGGATGTGCTGGCATGCTGCAGCTGACCTTGCAGTTTCCTCGCAGTGCTAAGGAGATGTGTGCATTGCCACACTGTGGTGGTACGTGGCAAGGGTGACATTCCAGGACTTCACCCAAGAAGGCAACTTTTGTGTCTCCTCTTGTTCCTTCTGTTGCACAGCTGGCAATCCCTGAGTTCCCAGGATGCAGTCACAGCTCTGCACTTTCCCTATCCCATCCATGACTGCAGCCCTCTGCTGAGAATGGGAATGGTGGCGGTGCCCCAGCAGGGAAGTGAGAGCCCTGAAGAGGGAGAGAATAGGGTGATTTAAACTCACGGTTGGCATGTCCAAATAGTCCAGGGTACAGACACAGCTGCAGAGGGCTCCTGGACACATGGAGAAAATGCTATGTTGGCACAAGGCATTACAGAGGGTGGGAGCATTTCAGAAGAGTATGATGTCTCCTACCTTCTCCAAAGTCCCTAGCAGAGAAGGAAGTAAACTCTGTCACTCACCATCTTGCAAAGGCTGTACCCACAGCCTGGAGCCAGTCCCTCCCTTCTGGAAACCTCTTCCCCTTAATGATAACACACTGTTCTAACAAACGACAATTTCTGTGACAGCACAAAATAAATGGGGAACACTCTCAATCTGAAGTTTGTATTGAATTAAATATTACAGCATTGATTGGGTTATTCATTTAGCATCTCACTCAATAAACATCTCTTGCAGTGCATGTTTCTCCATTTATCTTACCTTGTCGTGGAACCTGTGCTTACCCACTGTGTTCAGCACTGCTGCCTGGCTGAGGCGGGGAGGAGGGAGGATGCATGGCCCAGGAAAGCTGCGTTCAGCATTTCTTTAAAAGAGTGAGAGCTCTCCTTGGGAGTCACAAAACAGACCAGAGTTCTGGTCTGTGGAAGAGAGGTACTCACTTCTCTCAGAGCTGGCTAAAGACAGCACAGACTTCCAGGGTCTCTGCTGAGCTGTGACTCAGGCTCAAAACTCAGAACAACTGAGCCATGGGGAGACAAAAAAAGTAAAGAAAGCTAATGCAGCACTGAGGGCTTATCTATAACCTGTGCACGTGTTTCTCCAGAGGGTCTTAATTTAATGCCCCAAATAAGTCATTTCTGCAGCTGAAAGAATGCAAAACCTAGTCTGATCTTGTTAGTTTATCAGGAATATTGCAAGAGGACCAGAGCTATTTTAAACTTCACCCCTTAGAAAACACTTGCAAAGCTAGAAAGCCCCATAAAAATGTCAATGCAAATGCAAGCGCTCAGTGATTTGGGTGCAAGCAGTGAATCCACTCTCCTAGACATAGAATGGACATAGCCTCTAAAATGCTTGGCAGGCATTTGGGCTCTATAAGTAATCCAGAAGCCATTCTGGGAGATGGAATGCAATTACTAGGACTAGTTGATACCAATTTATTTAGTGAGTTTGCTTTATTCTGCTCAAGATCTGATCGTGACTGCCCAAATTTGTTTGTTGTTTGTATTTGTTCATTGAATTATTTGTGCAGGTAAATTATAGCCTATTAATCATGTTTATTATGACAGTGCCTAGGGATTGACCAAGAATGCACCCCTTCTGCCTATTTTCTGAGTAGTGTGCAAAGACAGAATAATAGGCAATCCCCGGCCTCATTTATGTTTGAATTGAGTGCTTTGATTATTTGCTATTTGTCAGTTGTTGGCCGTTTAAATTGTTTAGCATTCTTTGTTTCCCTTAAACCGGGTAACATAAGCTCTTCAAGTAAGAATTAAATGTTACAAACAAATCATCGGAGCTTTGGTTTTCTTGGAAGGTGGGTGGTGGGTTGGGACAGCGGAGGTGAGAAAATTCAGTAAGAAGAGAGAAAGAACACTTAGACCCCATTTTTTTCCAAATAGTTGTGTTCCTTCCTAACTGGGGGAGTGGGAGAGCTGTATACAATAATAACCTTGTGTTCCTTTTCCTCCCATCATGTTGTTTTGTTGCATGTACCTGTATAAGAATAATCCAGTATGTTGTAGTTTAAGCTGGATTCTTCCTTATTTGGTTGTTTCAATAAAGGCACTCAAAGCTAATGTCTCATCCTTGGCTCAGCTCTCACGGTTTCAGCTGTGATACTCTGCTTTCCAGTCATCAACACCACTCTTTGGTGGTACACATTTTCTGGAACACTCTGCTGCAAAAGCTAAGATTGTTGTATGGGTCTGAAGATGTACCTTTCCCAGCTGATAAGACACATGTTTCTACAGGATCTGAAGGTCTGATAAAGTCACTCTTCTGTCTCTTGTCTTTTTTGCTTCCAACACAGGTTGCAACTGATTCTATTCCTGAAGTCTACTCTCTGAAGTGAGCTTCCATCTTCGAATAGCTTTAGATCCTTTGCCTTCTCGTTGCCCATCTCTCTTCTCCGTGTCTTCATCCTTTTCCATGCCTTATCTTCTATTAATTTCTCAGCACCTTTCAAACATGGACATACAAATATGTGCTCAAAACTTCATTAAAGTTTCTTTTTTTTTTTTTCAGTGGGTAGTTTCATCTCATTTCCTCTTGTTCAGATGAACATTTTTGAACTGGAATTCTCTTAAATGTCAAAGAAGCGCAAACAGATTAAACCAAACTCATGTCTAGTGAGCTTCGGTTCACCACAGTTTTTCACTTAAAGCTTACCCAAACAAGAAGATTTTCTACCAAAAAAAGCATAAAAAGTAAAACTCCTCCACTTAAAATTTCAAGCTGAATCTCCACTTTCTACTTAAAACGTCACACTTAAAATATTTTACTTCAACCTTTCAAAATTAGAACTTAATATGGTGCCACAGTGACAAATCCAGTTCTTCAGACCTTCATCTTAGGACTCACCTCAAAGCAAGACCCTCTATCAAAGGAGAAGAGAGGAAAGATCAACCCCTATAAGACCCAGTAGCAACTTCCAAGGCATAACATTGTTTTTTGCCTCCATTTCCTCCTTAAATTTTAGTGAAAATCCAAGGGTTCAGTTCAAGGAAAACAAATAATCCCGATGGGTGTTTTTTGACCCAACTGTTATAAAGACCTTTAGCAACCATTTGTATTCAACACTGGAACTCTGCTGGGTATAGAAGTCAGATTCTTAAAGTTCGTATTGTCCTTGGCTTTCATTCTTCTCTTTCTCTCTTTTTCTCTTTCTCTAGCATACAGCTGGCCACAGTGAAGCTCTCTTTGACAGTTTGCTCATGTTTGTTATTTATCTCCCCTCCCATGCCTTTCAGCACCCTGGTTTCTTTTCCGTATAAACAGTGATCCTCAGGGAAAGCAGAGAGTACAGTTGAGAGAAGCAGAGGGAGGATTAGTCCCAGAGGATACCATGATCAGCTGAGCTCTCAGTTTGAAGTTCTGGAGCTGGAGGGTTGTATTCCCTGATGGACCAGAAATAACTGCAGGTATGAAGCTTGACATTAATGCATTGTGGTTTAAATCCTTTTGTGTTCACAAACCAGGAGTCACTGTAGCTACATGGTACAATGAAGTGTGCACACTGAAACAAGTAAGTGCTTTTTGTCTGGAGAGGGAATAGAAGCATTTCAAATTATCCCTTTGAAGAATAGTTCTTCCTGGTGCTTATTTGATTTTGTTATACATATACAAAGTATTCAAGCTAAATGCCTCTGCTAGCTCAATTACTACAGTTTACTTACCAAGGCTCTGTTAAATGCTTTCAAGCACAAGTCCCTTCTGTACCATTAAAAAAGCTTTCTATTTCTGTGATACTGTATTAAGCTTCACACTTCCACTCCCTAGTGGACTTTGGCTTGTAACTGGATCCTAATACATCTGATTATACAAACCAAAGTGATGAGGCAGAGCTGTGCTACAGAAGAACTTAAAGGATCTGACGTTCTAAATTTCTTGAAGCAGTGAATTTTGAGCCACTCCTCATTTCCCAAGTTTTCCAAAGTCAACCGTAAGCCTGGTTACTTTACCTGACTTCACGTTTTCCACTTGTTCACTGCATCTCAGCTAACATGGTGGCTGACATGAGGAGAAACACATCACAGTCTCATCTAAGGGGACTCTCTGACCCAGTTACTATGCAAGCTTTTGATCCTGCAGTCTCAAGCAATACCACAGGCAACCAAGCGGACAGTGAGCTGTAGCTGTGAGGGAATATTGTTATTGGCAGTATGAGGAAAAGTGAACACCAAATTCTTTTGCTAAGCTTGTAACAGAGCACCCTCCCATTATACCTGTGACCAGTTCTTCCCTGTGTGAGGAGGAATAAAGCTATATCCCCTGCTGCCCAGCAAGTGTCTGTTGTAGTTCCCCTAGTGCCCCAGGACTCACTTTTCCATAGGCTAGTGTCTCAGAGTATTAGCTGTTTGCAAACATGCTGCTGCCCACGTGTTTATTCACAATCATCCCAAAGAAATATCCACATATCTCACAGGCACTTCATGCTTTAGGTTAAAAAAAATCATATGGAAATTTATACAGGTAAAGACACTAGTCAGTGTCTGTGTTTTTAAAATAACAAAGCCATTGATGAGAACTGGTCTGCAATATGACTTCAATGACTAACCACAGTGGAGGGAAACCAACAGACATAGTACAGGTAAATTGCTTAGTCTGTGTTTCCTAAAATAAAGTTCTTCTGTGGGGGGTTCTCAACATTTTTAAAGCATGGGCCACCTCCTGTTTGAGAAGCTGCTGTACAGATGCCTCCCCTTCCATTGAGAACCATGGGGAATGTGTTTATTCTCCTTGGCAATTGAATAATGCCTCTGTGACAGGTCCGGTGATCACTTGCACAGAAAAGTCATATGCTGAGAGTATTTTGTATATTGTTAACATCTTTACATGTGACTTAGCATCTGGAAACAAGGAGGAGAAACTGGAACCCCATGACCATCAGGTCTGCGTTGCCTCTGTTTAACATCTGTGAGCTCAGAAACTGAGGGAAGAAAGAGATTCTCAGAGATCCTCACTGCTAAAAATCTGCCGCAAGACAAATGAAGGGCTGTGGTAGGACTGCTTGGACGAAGTTGCCCTTTTCTGCATGCAACTAAATCCTTCCTGCTTATGCAGAGGTATCCCCATGGTACCAAAGAAATAAAAAAATAAGTAAACAAGGTAATCTCTACTTGGAAAGAGAATTGTGTTCTGTTTATAACTCAGACTAGATGCATTTGCCATGTAAGTTCCTCTGAAACATTCCCTGAGGTAAAGAAACTAAATGAACAACAAACTCAGGACAATATAAGCCATACCATGGTCTCCTTTCCAGAAAGTTTCAGGGACAAAATAGAAATCTTCTCTGAAAAGTTCAGGCAAAAGTCCACTCTATCAGGAGACAAGCAGAAAACGTGAACTTCTTCATGCGGAACTCAGGCCACCTTAATAATTTCCTCTGTTATGTGTGTGCTACAAAACTGGGATGGGGTGGACATAGTGGGTGGAGAACGTTTTGCGAGAGCCTTCACTTTAAATTGCTGGTAGTGGTCCCCTAATCTCTGAGATTCTTCTACCTGCACTACATATGCCCCATCTCAGCATTATCCAGGTGCCTTCAAGAGGCAAGTAGAATTGCCCCCCTGCTTTGATGCATTGAAGTGTTAGTGCATCACAGAGAAATACCACTCTGGAAAATGCATCCCTCAACTTCAAACGGTCTATCAGACACCACAATGTACAGCAGGGCTGAGAACCCTGCAGCATGGTTCAACAGTAGGCTGAACTCCTTATTTCATACATAAGAGATATGGCATCATGTGCCAGTGCCTGGTTCAGATCACATTTACACAACTGCATTCACTGCTGCTGTATGGGTATGACACTGAAAGGCTTGCAGGGACATAACGTGAAATGGTGCAATATTATTGCTGCTCTCTACTAACACAGCATTCTGGAAATCCCAAATTTGAGGGACATGGAGATAGCTTTTATTTTTACTGATATAACATGAAGCCATTTGTGATGGTGGGAAATCCCTGCCTTAGGTATGCTGGAGCTTTACAGTTTTGCGTTGGTAGAATAAGCCTACATTACTGAAATAAGAATCTGTAGCAGTTATACTGGTATAAATCACCCAGGCAGAGGTCAAATTTCACTTTTCTTGTTCCATTCAAATTACTCCTTCCAAATTCCAGCCCTGGTCTTCCTGTCGGCTATCTAATATGCCCAAAGTTCTCAGCTTTTGCAACCTGTTGTTGAGTATGAACACTCATGGAAAGGTACAGATTCACCTCTGACCTGAGGGTATTCGCCCTGCAGTGGAAAGGCAGGTGGCAGTGAGGATGAGCTGGATTCCCAGAAAGGAGGCAGCGGGTCCACGTGAGATCCGATGCCCAAGCCCTCCCCTCCCAGCCAGAAGACCATCAGTAAGGAGGCTGTTTAGCCAATACGTATTTTCCTCTTTAGTACATAATGGTGACCTGAATAAAAGGTTTGAATTACAAAGCAGGCTCACCCAGCACATTCTCTGAGCAACGACTGCCATTTGTGTCAAGAAAATAAAGAAGGAGAGCAGGCTGGAGCACATGGGCAGGAGTGACTGAGAGTAAGGCAGAGCAGCGATTGAGGCAGTAAGCTGGAAGTGAGAGGCTTACTCTGCCGAAACAAAATTAAAGAAAGCCACAACGACAAAGGAAATTTGATTAAAAAAAAAAAAAAAAGTAGATTGTTATTATTGGAAAGTCGAGTGCTTTGTTCCAGCAACAAAGCAATATTGTTCACAAAAGCCTAATAATGATCGCTTCTCTTCCCCTTTCCTGTGGTATTCTGCCTTCCTTGTTGTTCCCCACAGTCAGATGGTGACCCAGAGCCAGTGGAGGTGCAGGGTTCACAGGAGTGGGATGTGGGGAGGAAGAGTTGTGGGGCTGAGGCAGCCAGCATCATTCTGTAACTTACTGAGGACCTCATCCTTCCTCTCAGGTTGCCTCTTCTCTTGCCTCTCTTGCTCAGCTCCTTTGCCTGTCCCTGCTCCATTGGTGCCCCTATCTCTCTCCCTTGTTCCCTTCCTCCCTCCTTCCTTCTCTCCTCCTGCCTCACCCTATTTTTCCCTTCCTCTGCTCCCTCTATCTCCTCTCCCTTTTCCTCTTCCCTGTCACTCAGCTGTGCCTCTCCGTTCCCTGCTCCCCTCTCACCATCTCTCTCATGGTTGTGCTGTGTTACTAATGTGCAGTAATGGTACGGCTGGAAAGTCATTTGTGCTCCCCTTCTCTTTATTTTTTTTTCCTGCAGTATTATTAAAACTGCTCCATCACTGGCTGTAATGGGAGCGTCTGTATTTTCTCCCTTGCCCGTATCCCTGACATGACATAATGCCTGCCCTCACCAAGACGCTATAACACCGAGGTAATTGAAACATAACTCACCGTAAATTACAGACCGTTGTTCCAGGCAGGGCTCTGGCCATGCTTCCTGGAGCTCATTCCAACTGGAAGCTAAACATTACTTTAAAAGGGATGCTTAAGCAAAACAAAGCCATTTAAAGAGCAACACAAACATGGAGAGGGAGGGAAGCACAGGGCTTGGACTCTCCTGGAGATGTGAGCTCTCGCCTGTGTGGCAGCCGGTGGGACTGAGCAGTCAACAGGTGCTTATGGTGACTTTTTTGTGATCTGTCTGTACTGAGCCAAGGGGAAACAACTTCCTAGCTAAAAAGCGCATTTGGCTGGTCAAAGATCCAATGCTTTGATGGGATGCTTGGAGAGCTGAGGTGCCTTGAAACCCATCGCAAAGACGGTAACCTGAGGCTCCATCCCAAGGAGATCTGAGTTCTTGTTGAAGGTGTTGAGATTGCAGCCTCCAAAAGGCCCAAATCAGTGTGGGCTGCAGGGTCCTAACTGCTGCAAAGGACACCCCTCCCTCCCCATTCATAAAACTAGCAACAAATACCTGTATTCAGAGCTGAATATTTGATGATGTTGAGACTTGAAAGGACTTGTGGTCTTTGAAGTTCGTGGTTCTAGTCCCAGGTGTCAGACCATCTGCTGAATAATCTCAGGTAAGTCACTTCAC